>JAFVLL020035717.1:0-21767 GCA_021397915.2 Tor tambroides | reverse complement strand
AAAAGTCATTCAAATCGTCTGCCATTTGTTGATTCTCCAGAGTGCTGGGGGATGGTGTCTTGTAACTGGTGATATCTTTCATACCTTTCCACACTTGTGTTTACGACTGCAAAAAAAAAATGTCTTTTAGTACTTGTCTTGTTTTCCATTACAAATGTGACCCTGGACCACAAAACCAGTCATAAGGGTCAATTTTTTGAAACTGAGATTTATACATCGTCTGAAAGCTGAATAAATAAGATTTCCATATTGATGTATGGTTTGTTAGGATAGGACAGTATTTTGCTGAGATACAACGATTTGAATATCTGGAATCTGAGGTTGCACAAAAATCAAAATACTGAGAAAATCGCCTTTAAAGTTGTCCAAATGAAGTTCTTAGCAATGCATATTACTAATCAAAAATGAAGTTTTGATATATTTATGGTAGGAAATTTACTAAATATCTTCATGGAACATAATCTTTACTTAATATCCTAATGATTTTTGGCATTAAAAAAAAAATCGATAATTTTGACCCATACAATGTATTGTTTGCTATTGCTACAAATATACCTGGTTTTGTGGTCCAGGGTCACAAATGTGTAAATAGCCTTAAATCAAGATACATTTACTAGAGAAGCAAAAGCACTCTATGACCTTATTACCTTTATGACAAAATGACCCTATATATTTTTTCTTGTTTTAAGGAAAAACTAACAAACTTTTTATACATTTTTCAGAAAACAAGACATAATATATTAAGTCATATTGCTTCTCAAGTAAAAAACAAAACAAAATACTAAGTAAGAAAATCTAAGAAATTCAGTTAATGCTGAGAGAATGGAACTATTATTTCTAATCAGCAGAAAGGAACACTCAAACAATTTTATTTGATTTGTTAAGCAACACTGTAAAATCGGACCAATTTAAATATTTTGTGATAAATGATTTATGGGATAGCATTTGGAAGCAAAACTTGTAGACACAGAGGTACGCCATTAGGTGGCAGTATATACCTATTTTTGTCTATATATGATCTAAAACGTTGGACGTCATATAACAAAGATAAATGGTATACCTTTACTTCTAAGCCAGAATTTATGATCTCAGCTAGTTGGATATGACAGCGAAATTCTAGAAGACTTTTTAAACCTGAGGCATGACATGTAGCACAACAGCTTTCATTCTTTTCACGTAGAGCACAAAACTCAAGAGAGAAGTCTATACTTGAAGCAACTCATTTGTTGTTGCTGACATGAGAGGACGAAGTTGTAAAAAAGTGTGGTATCACTTCTTTACAACACACTCTTATATATCTCTTATATATCACTTTTGCAAGCAGTTCTGGTTATTTGTAATGAACATTTGCATTCTATGTAAATGAGTCAAGCCTTTGGAAATTGGAGGAGTAAGTAGCGCTCTTTTAAAGAATCACCATAGTTTCTGTTATTGATTCTAGGGAGGTTGACCCTTGTGTGTTTAAAAGCTGATAGCTTAGACCTTGTTCAAATAAATGTTTTGACTCAAGTCCTTTACTTGTTTTGAGAATTAGAATGGTATTGAAATATTATTTCTGATATAATGTCTGGCTGCATATTTTGTATCATATTGCACCATTCAACAGTGTATTTGTGCAGAACTACTGACAAGAATATAGTAGATAAGCTTCCGAGATACTGAATTGTTCTAATCGTCTTATTTCTTATTCCATCTGCTTTTTAAATACTGGAAGATAGATGTCTGTGAGGTGTGGAGTCTTGGCTCTTTCTCATTTTGGCAGCGACTCCGGACTATAAGCAGGAGCCCAAATAACGCAGCACTGAAATGAAAATCAATGCAGGAGGAAACACTGCCACTGTCAGAGGGAGGTATGCAAGGTCACAGGCCAGTATCATTCTTTCCAGACACAGAATCCCAATATTTTCCAAGAGGGTCACGTTTAATCATGAAAAGCAGCATATAATCGCTTTCATAAAGAATTTGCAGTACATACAGTGATAGAGGCCACAGAGAAGATTTAAAGGGTCAGTTACTGAATGTGGAGGTATAGTCTAAATCCCAACTGAATAATTAGTCGTTGGCAACAGGAAAAATCCTGTTGCATAGCTCCCATGTGAAGAACTGTGGCAAGTTGAATAAAAAAAAAAAAAATGAACTGACAATTTTATTTATAGCTTATATTAATAGTGATGTATGTGTTTATATTAGATTATTTGTACTGTAAATCTTCATTGTAAAGTTTAAGATAATTCATTTGTTTTACATCTAAAACATATTTATAACATACATACATCACCCAACATATTTTATATGATTAAAGTCTCCAATGCTTACCATGGATTTATTTGATCAAATCAAAAAACAGTAATAGTGAAATATTATTATAATTTAAAAAATTGTTTTCTATTTTAATAAATTTGAAAACATAATTTATTCTTGTGATGGCAAAGCTGAATTTTTAGCATAATTTCTGCAGTCTTCAGTATCACATGATCCTTCAGAAATCATTCTAATATGCTGATTTGTTAATATTTCTTATTAACAGTGTTGAAAACGTTTGTGCTGCTTAATATATTTGTGGAAACTGAAATATTTTCAGGATTCTTTTGTGAATAGAAAGTTCAAAAGAATTTATTTGAAATATTCAAATGAATAAATCCACTTTTTAATTTCTAATTAATTTTAAATTTTAAATTAATAAAATTTAATGGTTCTAAAAAAATCTTACTGACCACAAACATTGGTGTATGTATATGTATATAATGTCATTTTTCCCCTCTACCATCAGTAGCAAATTAGCTTACGGCTGACCATTTAACAGTTTATTAAAGAGTTTTTCTTCTTTTCCATTTTACTAACATTTATTTTTTCACACATGGAGCACTCAGTGCCTTGCTGAATTGGTTTTTGTAGCGATCCATTCAGCAACCTTCCGCTTTTGTCCACTGCTTTAATCTCTACATCATCTCTTGATGTAGCCTGTACCTCTGACAGGGTTTGGTGTTGTCAGCTGTCACCTGCTTAATGTGGAATTTTAGATGACACAACATTGTAGACATTGACCTCACCAGTGGAAGGATGTCACGCACTCACCCAGGATGTAGGCGTATATTGGCAGAGGTTGAATGATAGTCTAAAGGGCTGGTATGAACTAACATCCTGTCCCTGCTGACTTTTCTTCAGTTTGTCTGCCTTGTGTAGCTGATGAGCCAAGAGCAAGAGAGAGACAGAAGCACAGATGGCTAACTGTGATATATTTGAGCTGCATGGCAGAGCCTGTCTTTGGTGTCCAGGGTCAACCATCTCTCAGTTTTTCTGTCTTTATGTATGTCTGTCTATTTCTTCCTGTTACCTCTACCCACAAATTACATGAGTCCATATGGGAATTCTTGCAGGGTTCTCATTATCCCTCTTTTTGTTTTGGAATTAAAACCCTATTTTTCAATACATTAGATTTTTATATCTATTATAATGTATCATTCAAGCATATGAATGGATAGGCGGTATTTAGAGTTGGACAACCACGTGAAACCGTGCCAACAAAGCTAACACTGCAGGAACAACAGCTGTTCGGGCACATGCCTGGAGGACGTATCTCACTCACTTCCTCTTTTCATCTATGCTTACCGCCATCCATCTCCTCTGATTTCCTCTCCCTCATTCATCACTTCCTGATTTTATCTCTCTCTTTCCCTTGATCTCCCACCCCTATCCCTTCTGTTCCTTGTGATCTGGTTTTGCAGTTATAGGCTGTGCCTGATTTTCCAGGTGAAATGAGACATTTGCTCTAATAAATTGGCTGTGGCCATCATTTCTTGTTGCATGGATGTCGTTCCTGAGGCGGATTTGCTTCCGAGAAGATTCCAGCAAGTCAGGGCAAGCTAGCTGAGGTGAATGAGACAAAATGAACACCAGAAGAAATAGAAATAAATAGTTTCAGAGCAATCAAAGCAAAAACAATCAGTCACAAGAAAATTTATTACCTTAAGCAGTTGTTCTAGTTAACACCTGATTTATGGTCTTACAAATGTTCAGTATTGAAGTTTGAACATCATAATTCTAATGGTGACATTCTGCTTGACACATAAATAACCACATTTACCAGTGTTGATACAGTACACATATAGGCATAATTTATGATGCATGTTTTATTCTTAAAAAAAAAAACGCTTTGAGTTCATGTTTCTGTGCACTCCGGAGTGACTTAAGTTTCCTAGAAACAGCAAATCTAGAAGGCCGATCTATTCTGCCTTTCATTTGTTGCTGATTCTTAGAAGTCGGCATGAAGTGGAAATTCACCCTTTCTAAATGCATTTTATTATTCTTATTGTGAAGATTCTTTCTTTTTTCTGTATTTATTTTTATTTGATTTGATTTGTTTTGTTTTGAGTTTTTAATCAAAATGTCATTACTTGATCTTCATACAGGCTTGAAATGGCATGAGGGTGATTAAATAATTACCGAATTTTCCAATTTTGGGTTAATGAGTATAATACTATTTAAAAATTACAGATTATATAAGGCATTCTGAATTACTTTATAATGCATTATATAGATAACCTTCACAGAATGTGCTGCCAAACTATCTCTTTCAGAAAATCAATTCTGATGTGAATTGAGCGTGTGCTGTTGTTGTGGGGGATGTGCAAAATGTAACATGATCCTGCAGGCTGAGAATGCGTGGAGGTGGACAGGAAGCTGCATCAAACGCACATACATTCAGCACTTCTCACGCTGTGTCCCCAAAGTCCAGCACAGCGAACGGACAGTGAGATAGCGAAAGACACAGATGTGCATCTTGACAATCTTAGAAGGGACAGGTGAGGATGCCAGGTGGGCTCATGCGCCTGGCCCGTTTATTTATTTTTATAAACAGTTTTTAGCCATTTTGATGCTAATCTGTTGTGGCGCTTAAGAACTTTAAGTACTTTTTAGTGAGAAAAACAAGTAACAGGCAAGTCAGTCTCGAGCTGTTAGGATGCGTTTGTTCATAGTTAAAGCAACAACCCCAGGCCAATTCATTTTAAGCATTAATTGTTTTTGTTTTTTTCTTTTGATAGTTGTGATGGAATGCATTTCATATTCCAAACAGAAATGTGAAAAAAGGTTAATTCTGTGATAATGGCTGGTTTTAGTTTTATTTTTTATTATTATTTTATTATGTACTGTATGTTTTATATTTTATTATTTTATTTTGTTTTTCATTTAATATATATTTTATTTCAGCTTTATTTTAATGCATAAATACATCTTTAATAGTTCTAGTTTTAGTTAACGATAATAACCCTGATAATGGCTGACTGGCTGTACATTATCCTGCATATATATATATATATATATATATATAAACATCCCATATACTGCATTATACAGCTGCCCTAAATGTAGCAAGATCTGACCTGTGTTTTTACAGCACTTCACATGGTGGTTATTTATCCTGTATACAGCGAGAACGGGAGAGAAGGGGGTTTCATAATTTATGACTGACATGGCTCAGACAGCCATTAGTTGCACATAATGAATGGATTCACTCTGGCAGTGTGACACAGTACTGGGTCTGCAAATTGAGCCGTGATGTTCGGACAGATTGGAACTGTCACACACAAACTCAATCCTTCCTGCCTAGAAAGCTGTCAACTGTGCCATAAATTTTTAGGGTGAACCACCAGAGTTGCCCACACAAAAGTCATCACCAGACAGACGTTTTCACATCTGAATACTGAAAATGTGGCAGTAACGCTGTCATTCAATTAGCTGTGTTTCACAGCTGTCCTGTGGATTTTCTCCTCATTTATTGCGTGACTTAATCATTGTTGTGATATATGAGGCAGTGTGAGGAAGGACAGCAGGTTATGAACTTACTCAGATAAAATGGCTCCTGCTTCCACTGGCTGCTCCTGTTTTATTTGTGTAATATGCATCTTGGCCTTGGTCCAGCAGTGCAATGCGTGTGGCGGCAGCAGGATTACGAGCCCATCCAAAACTCATTGCCTGCTGTCTTCTGTAACACTAGAGACCAATTAATGAAGTTGTGACAGCCGTTACGGAATGACACACAGTAAGAAACCGACCAACTGCAAAACGGCCACAGACATGGCATTTTTGCTTTGAAAAATGTTAGGGAAATCAACATGCATGGCAATTTGGTAATAAAATATGCTGAAAGGTCTGACTTAATGTCTTTGGGTTTGAGTGGCTCTTTGCTCTCTCTCCTGTTGCAGAAGCTTCATGTTTTCTCATCTGGGGACTCTTGAGTCTCTCTTGATGTCAATCTGATGTCACGCTGTCATAAAAATGGATGACCGGGACACAGAAATGTTGAAGCCGCATATATTGTGCCTTTATAGCCCTAATCTTAAATGTACATACTTTAAAAATGGCTTCATGCCCAAGGAGAGATATGAAATCTATATTTTCTCCATTTAAATAACATAAATCTTTTTCCCCCCAAAGGTTCAAATGTCTAAAATCCAGTAGTAAAATTGCTACATTTTTCACTTCAATATATTTTTTTTAATGATAAATTTTATTATTAGCATAACAATTTGATTGAAAAATTTAATTGAGAAATATCAATGTATTCATGACATTCAAGCTTCGTGAACTCCAAATTTATTGTAAAATCAAGCATAATTTATGGGCATAACGATCCAAAGTGCATTTTGTGCCTCAATTCACATATTCAGTTAAATTTGTATTTTATTTGATTAGTGACCTAGAAATAGTGCAGCATCTGAAATATTTCTTAATGTCGTATTTCATAAAAAAAAATGTAAAAAAAAAAATGTTTATTTCCAGGTTTAAAATAATGATTTAATCCCAGGTTTTCAATGTAGTTTTGGACCCTACTGCTATAGTAATGTAAAGGACGTGACAAACTATGGTTTTTGTGCATACAACACTAGCCAATCAAATTACACTCTAAAATGTGGTTAAAAATTCAGGTAGTTACTTCACTTTGGTTGTATATTTATAACCATAAAGTGTAAGAACAGAACAGTATTTTTCACTCCATACCAGTATATATATATATATATATATATATATATGTATGTATGTGTGTGTGTTCAAGACCAACAAAATAGACATTCTGTTCTGCAGTTCATCTGTAGCTGCAGAGAGCAGAATAAAGGAGAAGAGGAAAGCAGTGCAGGCCTGTCAGTGCTTTGATATTTTTTATATATGCTTCATACAGTAGTTGTAGATATAGATGTATCATGAGATGCATCTCTGGTTTGAACTGACATTCCACGAGACTTCAAACAGAGATTATATTTAACTTTTAGACAGACACAACTCCCATGATTCTGTCAGTCTTTCGGGGTTGCATTCCCTCCATGTGACATGCCTGTCAATAAGTATTGGTTATCAATCCTGCTTTGGCATTTTTAAATGATTTTTGCTTATGTAAGTTGGCAGAACTCAATCTCAATTTCTTTACAACTGTATTTACTACTGCGCTCATACTGTAAACTCTGTGAGCGCAGAATGTTAACTCAAAATTGAAGCAATCTATTTTCATCATAATCTCATCAAAGGTTGCCAGGATCCTAGTCCTGAGTTCATTAACCTGACTGGTTATATGTTAGATAGTATAATAATCTCTGTATCAAGAGAAAAACATGATGTTATGTGAAGTCCAAGTCATTTTTGTTTTTCTGAAGAAGTGCAAAAACAGCAAAATGTTAGCACAATGTTGGGTGTTAAGTGTGAGTGGTGAAAGCGTTACTATGCATTTGTTAATTTGTTCTGTATTTTTTTAATAAGTCTAAGAAAAAACAAGTAATATTGTGAAATAAATAATATTACAATTTAAAATAATGTTTTTCTATTTTAATATACTTTAAAATGTCATTCATTCCTCTGATGCAAAGCTGAATTTTCAGCATCATTACTCCAGTCTTCAGTGTCGCATGATCCTTCAGAAATCTAATATATATCTAATATGCTGATTTATTATCTGATTATATGATTTATTTATCCAAAGCGACTTACAAATAAGAAAAAGTAACTAAAACTAAAAGTCAAAACTCTGTAAATACTATATATACACACACATTTAAGAAAATAAAGAAATTAAATAAAAATGACAAATGCAAACAACAAAATTTCAAAACTAAACATTTAAATGAAAAAAATAAATAAAAATAAAGCTAAAAACAATTCAAAATATTAAAACAACAAAAGGTATGAGTATAATAATGCTTCTAACATAACACTAAGCCAAACACCAAAAAACAACGACATGTGTATGTACAGCCACACACATATACATATACATATACATACATATAAAAATAAATTCAATATATATATATATATTATTTCATTACCATGTAGTATGAAGTACTAAAATAACTAAAATAAAACTAAAACTTAATAAATAACCAATACAGACATCAACACTGAGCCAAACACACACGTTTTAAAACAACAACAACTTACTTACACATAGTAAGAAATGGTTCTAAAAACTGAAACAGAAGTGAAACAAGTAGTAAGAAAGAGGAAAAATAAAAACCGATACTTATATCCTTTGCCAGTGTCCCTGCCTGGTGGAGTCTCACGGTAGAGTCGATGGTCTTCACACGACGGCTGCCGCGGTAAACTAAGCTTTTTTTATACCCATCTAACAAAACACTACTCCAATTCAGCTGCACACACTTTCCTGTTAATCGCAACAAATGGTTAAACAAGCGCCAGACACTGACAAGGGACGCGATACAGTCATCTAGTGGTTATAAAGGCAATTCCAGGGATTTTGCCATTTAAATGTACTGTTTCTCACCTTTTTAACTGTTACAGAAGCAAACAATGTCCAAGGCCCATAAATTTTGCATTTTGCATGCTTGTCTGCCATCATATGACAAATGTGCTCTAATTTTATGGAGTTTTGAACTTTCTTTAGGATTTATAGGGTTTTGGGTACACTATATAAAGGACATATTTTAAAATGACGCTGTTATATCTGTCCAAATGCAAATGTTCATCTTTTTTTTTTTCATAATTATTGACCTAGAGACTGTAAAGAATTGTACTGCAGTGATTTGATTGATTTTGAGTTTTAAACCTAGGACTAGTTCACAAAAGTAGGTTTTTTAAATAATCTAAAATATTTAAAGAACAGTTTGATTGACAGCAGTGTTCTTAGAGACAAAGTTGTTCAGAATGAGGAGATCTATCATATGATATGAAGATCTAGTGTATGTGTGAATATATGACCTTTATTTTACATTTTAAGTTTATATACGTTGTGTTTTTGAAGCCTTTTTAACTGTTATAGCGCCACCTATGGTTCGATCTCCATGAAACTTTGCATGCTTATTACGAGTCCTCTGACACATGTTTTCACCAAGTTTCGTAAAGTTTTGAGTTTTCGTTTAGGTTTTTTATACGTGCTTGAACCCCTAAATATATATGAAATGGGGGGGGGGTTATATTATAAAGCTATATTATACCTTTTTTTTTTTTTTAATGGAAAGATTCCTCCTTGCATACAGCTATCTTGTGTCTTGTGTAGGTTAGCTATGTGACTGGCGCAGCAGTGCATTCACAGCTGGACAGATACACCCAATCAGATCAGTCATATGCCATCTCCAGAGGCATAATGCTGTCGTGTTATTATGGCAAGTCTCCCAAGGAGACTTGAAGATGCAGTATATGTCATAGGAGATGCAGCATATGTCATAGGCTATGTAAATGTATACCTGTCAGCAGGGACACATATACAAACCCCCCCATATTAACAATATTTCTACCTTTACTTATTTTCCCTAAATAAACCCTCTCACTTGCCAACCTGGAGATGCCAAACAGTTCTTTGCACTCACTGTTGTGAGTAAGTTCAGTGATTAGCACTGTTCTCCAGGGAGCTCAACATAGATGACAGTCTCCTTGTGTGTGACAGTAGAGGAGTCTGTCTTCCAGGCTGAGCTCAGGCTGTGGTCTTGTGCTCCAGCTTTTACAAAGCTTCATTATTGACTTCCTTTGAACTTTTATTTCCCATGTCCACTTCCCAGAGTTGTTATAGTTTTAAATTTTTAATTTCATTTTCTTTTTCTTTTTTTTCTTTTTTTTTTACGTTTCACTCAATAATTGTTAGGTTTTTTTAGTTTTAGTTTATATAATTTTCATTTTAGTTTTAGCATTCAAGGGTTACCAGAAGTAATGCACTAACTGGTATCGTTTAAAAATGATGAACAGCATTACATTCCTCAGCGCAGTATAGTGTTATTGCATCTAGGAGCATTTTTATGTTTAATGTAGACATTACATAAAGGTTTCAAGTAGTATTTAATTTAGTTTTGAATATGTATTTTAGTTTTTAGATTTTTTTTTTTTTTTTGGTTAATAGAATTTTTTTCACTTTGCTTAGTTGTTAACACTGCTGCTTCTTCATTGTCACTTTTCTAAAGGTGCGGTGTCAGAAAAAAAGGTCCATTGTCTATTGTCAGTAATGTAGTGATGTATGAAGTACAACTCACACACAAGTCACTTTCAAACCAAGCAGCTTTCTGTTGGTCAATGCAGCGAATTCATGTGACCAACTTGAGAGAGCTCTTGGATTTCATCAAAAATACCTTAATTTGTGTTCCGAAGATGAACGAAGGTCTTACAGGTTTGGAATGACACGAGGGTGAGTAATTAATGACAGAATTTTCATTTTTGGGTGAACTATCCCTTTAACTGGAAGGCTAAGATACACTATGTCAATCAACTCTAAGTATTACATTTCCACCCTGCTTGTGCAATGGATGTGAGCATGATGCTATGGATTAGAATTACTGTTTATTACACTTTATTTAAGGGATTTAGAATATGGTTATGAAGATTAAGGCATTAATATGTGCTTAATAAGTACTAATAAACAGCCAATATGCTATATGCATGCTAATAAGCAACTAGATAAGAGTGAATAGTGTTCCCTAATCTAAAGTGTTACTGAATTATTTTAGACTTAAGTTGAAAGAGAGACCTGAGCTGTATCTGCAAGAATACCATAGAGATGGGCGTGAGCTCTTTTTGTCAGTAAGCAACCATTTTGTAAAATGTATGCTACTCTGAGCACCTAAGCAACAGCAATGCCCTGGCAACTACCCAAAAGTGTTAAGCATTGTGGTGAGTTTTGCACAGGCAAGCACCACTCATGTTTTCTTCTGAAAATGTAAAAATGCAGTCCATGCACGCTACCCTGGATTTACAAAGGACCCTTTAATTAGTATTTACACATCTGTGAATATTTCATGACTCTGTGCACTTAAAATTAAAAGGTCTCAGTGCAGGATGCAGTATAAATGATTATGCGCTTAACCTTGTGCATCAGCTTTTTGTGTCAGCTGTGCCTGCTTAAATCAAGGTGTCAGTGTGGTTTGGCTCGACCATTTTTTTTCTCCCAGCCTGCACCTTTTTCTCCCATTTTTATTGATTCCTGAAAATGTGCATGCTAGTTTATGCTGATTAGTTCTGAATTGATGCTGGTCTACACTCTTAAAAATAAAGGTTCCTTATCTGTGGCTCCATGAAGAATCCTTATAGTAGAAAAAGATTCTTTAGATTTTTAAAATGTTTTTTCACACTAAGAAAAAGTGGTTCTTTTAAGAACTTTTCACTGAAATGTTCTTTGGGGAAACTTATTCCATGGCATCACTGTGAAAGTGTTGTTTATCACCAAAATTTAGCTGGTAATGTCAGTCAACCAGCTTGGACATGCTGGGGAAGGGCAAGCAAAACACACCATAGACATGCTGGTGACCAACTTTGCTAGTTTTTTCAGCAGTGATATAATGCAGAAAAACAGAGAATTGTGGTATTTTTATTCAGCCAGTATGAGTCAGTCTTTTGGCTTCTGTCTGCTAGCTTTAAACTTTCCCCTCATCAGGAGGCAGCCAGGAGCTTCATCACATCTCTATTGCAGAGATTTGCAGAAACAAAATGTTTACTGTTATCAGAGGTCATTAATGAACACAGCTCCTTCAAATATCAGCCAATGTGCTTGTGGTTTCGTGATCATTTTGCCTTAGTGCTGCTGGTAATTAGTAATTAGTAGAAGGAAATTTGAATAAGATAACAAACAATGTCCTGTGGCGTGATGCTCATTCGGTCCTCACGTGGTTTGGTTTCTGCATGTCTAACTGTGTTTTCGTTAGAAAAGCATCTACAGTAGTTTATGTATACATATGCAGCACTGGAGGAAATGAATCCATAATGCACATAAAAGCTTTCACACATATTGATCTGTTCTCCTTGAGTCTAAACTGGGCTCTTATGGAACCTAAGAGAGAAACAGAGTAACTGAGACAAACGGCTGGGTTAAAAGTTTCCAGGTGATTTTCGAGTAGATCTTTTTTTTTTTTTTTTTATCCTCACAATTGTATAAGTCTCAAATGAAATTTAACAAACTATATTTCTTCTGGATAATGCAGTATGCAGGTATGAGAGATATCTCCACTTTAAAAAAGTATCCTGTTCAATTTTTGTAAGCTGTGGTTACAAGAAATTCACCATAAAAATGGCATTGCATATTGGTGCCTGTAAATTTTCTAAAAGTCATATATTTCATAAAGAGATATAATGTTAATATACCAAAATCTGCTTTTGAATTTAAAGGATCAGAGTTCAACGTAAGTGGCCTGTCCATAAAAACAGTACTAATTCATAGACGATGCATAGGGTCAAAAAGCCAGAATGCAAAGACAAAATACACACATAACACTAAAATAATGCCGTAAACATGAACTAAATGATAGAACATGTTATATAAAACACTTAATATACATTACTCGTAACAAAAATGAGAAGAAACAAAAATGCTTATAAAATGCATGTGACACATAATGCAGAAAGTATATGGTAATTCATAATTTTGCAAAATCCATGAATCTGGCTTTAGATGGTAAACTTACTGTTAACCAATTAACAGGTTTGTACCGTAGCATTTTTTCCCTCAGTAAAAATTACAAAAGATTTTTCAGGTTATAGAATATTTGCTTCCGTAAATATCATATTATTCAAACCATGCCATTCGTATTTCTCAACAAAGATTAATGATTATTTTGACCATGTTTAATATATTTTAAATTATATGATGCAATGATGTGATCAGTTTTAGAGCTGTTGACAGACAGGGACTTCTGCACTATTATCTGAATGGCTTTTTTTTCCATTCAGGTCTCCTATTGTGGTATATTTGATTTCAGATTTAGCCAACCTCAAACAACAAAAATGGTGTGGTTAGTTGCTGTATATGTCGGTCAGACATACTCTTCCTGTCTAAGTAGGCTCTTGGCCAGAATAAGCCATAAAGTGGACCTTTTTACACCTATTCTTAGTCTGGCTCGCAAGACTAAGGTCTTTCAGTGCAGTTATCCTGGCTAACAAATCACTGCACAGCACCCTTTTTGAAGCCCTGTGGTATTTAATGGTACTAGCTGGGTTTTGTTGGAAGCCTGAGAGCCTCTCAAAGTCTTAATTACCCAGTGTTTAGAGGAGAGACAGTGCACAGAGTGTTGTGTTTGATAGGCAGACCAATCGTATAGAGATAAAACCCACACCCACAGGTTTAATGGTGTCCATTATGGAGCTGGGTGTTTTCCAGAGTCTGCCAGTCTTTATTATCCTTAATTTTATCGGTAAAAAAAGCTGGAGAGATCAAAAAGCATTAAAACAACATAATCAATCACAATAAGATGACAATAGGGTCAGAGGACAAACACAGGCTTCTGGCTTCCTTGAAGACAAAGGAGTGTAGGACATGTAACCTTGGAGCTTTCATTGCAGTTGTTGTGTGTGGATGAGATTTCCCATGAGGAGAACTCATTTGGGTGGAACCTAACAGTCTTGAACAGGAAGTGTGTGTGTGTGTTTTGTATCTCTGAACTGCTGTATGTGGTTGTGTGTTGGGTGTGGTTATAATGCATTACCATTGCGCTGCTGCCATATCATATTAACAGTCCTTCTGCATCCTGGTGCATCATGGGAACTTGGGCATCTCAGGGACTTTATTTTCCCATCACCCTCCTCCAGGGCCTACATGCCCACCTGCTGCAGAAACAGTGGGAACACAGACTCCTTGCAGTGATGTTTACACACACACACACCAGTCAATCTCTTATATGTTCAGGTCTCATGCCACCCCGAATCAAATAGAAAACAAAATTATATTATATTATATTATATTATAAAAAACAATACATTAAATTAAATTACATTTTAGATTTTTGTAATTATACATGTAAGTACTGAGTAATATATTAATTAACTACATGTACTATATGGTTATGATTAGGATTAGGGTTTGGCTTAGGGTTACTTGCATGTAACTATGCATAATTTAATGTTACTATAATAGTAAGTACATGTAACATGTGTAACAAGGACACCTTAAAATAAAGTGTTACCTTTTTTGCAGTTTTTGAGACATTTCACTTTTGCCATAAAAAAAGTGATTTTATGACTTTAATATTTTATTCAATATATTACATCATATATGACAGGGATATGTAAATGCACAATTACCGATACATAGAGTTTTTGTTCTTATGAATTTTTTTTCTTTTCAGAAAGAAATCAAAACTTTTATTCAACATGCATTAAATTGAAGACATTTTCTTTTGAACTTTCTATTCATCACAGAATCCTGAAAAAAAAATATGACAGTTTCCACAAACATATCATGGTGTAAAATTGTTTTCAACATTGATAATAATAAGAAGAAGAAGAAATGTTTCTTGAACAGCAAATCAGCATATTAGAATGATTTCTGAAGGATCATGTGACACTGAAGACTGAAGTAAAGATGCTGAAAATTCAGCTTTGCATCACAGGAATAAATTACATTTTGAAATATATTTGAAAAATGAAAATATCAAGGTAAAATTTCAATAATATTTCACAATGTTGCAGTTTAAACAGTTATTTATTTATTTGTTTAGATCAAAAAAATGCAGCCTTGGAGTGACTTCTAACATTTAAAAAATGTACAGACCCCAGACTTTTGCAATGTAGTGTAAATATGTATAGAAATTTTTAGCTTTTTTCCTTTTGATTTTAGTGGGAAATGTGACCTTGACTCCTCTGGACTAGTTTGTTGAGATTCACCTATAACAGGTAACACTCTGAGACATCCCTCTGTCCATGCAGAACTGCTGTTTCATAAGGATGCAGCTAGCAGTGTCTTTTATATTGCTCATTTATTTCTTGGTATATTTCATTCATATTATCACTTCCTTCACAGAGTTTCTGAGATTAAGGTTATCAATCATTCCTCACTGGCGAGGGGCCAATTAAAATTGCCAATCAATTATCATAGTTTAGATCTCATTATATATTCCCCAGACACTCCCAAGAGCGCTGCCTCAGACAGGTCTGGAAATCGCTGTTATAACAAGGAGAAAAGTGCAAAGTCACAGAGTGAGAGGATTCCTTCCTCTCAGCCCCCCTTGGTTCAGTATCTGGAGCAGTTATGTATGAACGGGAATAAAGCTCTCTCACATCAGAGAAACATACCCGCAAGAAGAGGACAAAAATACTCTGCACCAAATAATGAAAATAATATAGACAGACTGAGTGATTCTGACTGAGAAAGGTTCTTCAAATGTAGGTGCCCTTACTGATGTTATGCTTGTTCATTTGGGAATTAGGACTGATTTATAGTTTAATCCACAGTGTGCACTTATTGAACATTTATTTAAATATCTGCTTAGAGTAACTTGTGGCCCAGCGATGACGTCTCATATTTTTGGATCGTTTTTTGTAAAGTTCCATTTCCACATAGGACATCTATTAAAAAAAAGATTAAAAATGATTAAAAATAAGTCTAAACAACCTAAGGGGTCTGTTTGGGATCCCCTCAGAGGAAAAAGTGTGTGTGTTGTGTGCTTTCTCCAATTTGCAAGTCAGTACTGGAGGCACTTGAGGATGCAGATCAGCAGATGGATTGTCCCACACCTCCCAGCCAATTCTGTCTGCCAGAGACAATCACAGACACAACGCTGAACACACAGCTCCAGCCAAATCCGATCACGACATTGATCTGAGACAGGAACAAGGAGAATGCCCACACGCACACTGATAAATACTACCTTTCTTACAATAAACCGACAAACCAATATAAAAATCAATAAAGGATATAGTGTACAATATCCTAACTAACAAAATTTCCTGAATTTTGACTGGGGGGACGTTTCAATGTGAAATCATTGCTTTAATAAGTAGAATGTTATTTAAAGAGAGAGTTCACTCAAAAATGAAATTGTCATCATTTACTCGCCTTCATGTCTTTCCAAACCTGTATGACTTTATTTCTTCTGTGAATCACAAAATAGGACATTCTGAAGACTGTTGATAACCAAACCTTTAGATACCATTGACTTCCGTTGTATGGACAAAAATATCTACTTTTATGTTACTCAGAAGAAACTTATACATGTTTGTAACAACATGAGGGTGAGAAAATGAATTTTAATTAAATTAAGTTACCATGACAGGAGTTCCATTAATTTTATAATTATTTAAGATATTTGTCCCAAAACACAACCATTACATGATGTTAGCCAAAAATTTTGAAGTCTTCCCCATAAGGTGGACAAAAGCTATTAATTCAAGATAAAATAGATGCGTTATTTTCATGATATTGCGTTGCTTCTTACACGTTTTTAAAAAGTGAAAGTCTAGTGAGTGCCACTAAAAACGTGTTCAGTTTTATCCAAAACAGATGAATATTAATCTGGCACAATATCTATATATTATAATATACCTATATAGTATATACATTTTATGACGGTTCGGGAGGAGTTTGTTTACCATTAACCATCAGGACAACATGGGCATACAATAATTAACAAAAGCAAATGTGAGATAAAACACATTTGCAGAAGCAACCATGCCATTTTAATTTGCTTCTACAAGTCTTTGAGCTCTTTTATTGTGATTCGTGTTTCATGTACCAGGTGAGCTGCCAAGCAAGTTTACTATGTGATAAGTAAACGTGTTATGTGATGCATTTGCCAAAATGTGTTAGTTTTCAAATCATGCATTCAAGTCGCAGCATAGTGTTACATGAGAAACCAGACAAAAATAAACCTTTATTAATCAGTTATCTGTCCCTGTAATCATAATTTGTGTGAAAAGGGATAAAAATGTTGGTCTTTAACTGCCAACAGTGATAATTTCAGTCTGCAGTGAATTGTATGTATAGGTAAAATGTAGGCCGAGGCATGGTTTTCCAGTGAATCTATGTTGTTGCCTACAATGCTGAAACAAATACCAACATTAAACCCTACCCTTATCTTTAGTTTAGTGCTGCTAGCACATCTTGATATATATATATATATATATATAAAGTAGCATTAATGCTGTTGCAACCGCATCCATCCTTTTGTTGTTGTTTTTTTGAACAGGATACTGTATGATTGATTTGACCAAGGAAATCAAGGGTTCAATTGGTTTTAGAGGGGGAAAAAATCATGCTACAGAGAGCTGTAAGAAAAGCAAATTAATTCAGAATAGTCTAAAGGTGTGTGCTGAATTCAGTGGATGTAACTTGAATGGGTTATTGTTAGAACCTATGCTCATATAATAATAATAATAATAATAATAATAATAATAAGCTTCAGTGGAATATCAGTATGTTGGCTTTCTCAGCCTAACATAATAACTTCCCACTAAACAGTAAGCATGGTTTATTTCTAACTCCTCTGCTGATCTGTGGGATGTAGCCTACATCCTGACATCCTGGAATGCAAGCCTAGCTAAAATAAGATAGCGCTCCTCCATTTGAAAATTCAGGCATAAATGTGCTGTTTTTATCTAAGCAGGTGAAATGTAATCAATCTCTTTCCTGGCCTTGGTTTTAAGGCCAGCTTGGCCTGTTTTTTGCATCCCACTGGTAAGCATTTCCTCTCCTAGAAGGAAAGAGATGGTTCTCACTCAGGAGGTTGGCACCCTCCCTACAAAACACACTGTAACACAAATGGCTTGAAAGATGGTGAAATGTTGTTCAAAGCAATAAATGCGCTCTTGGCTTTTTGGCTGTTTTGATAGAAACACAGCAGAGATGACCAGCTACATTTGCTAAAATGTGCAGTATTCAGCCAAAGCAGATGGTTATGAATACTGTATCCAGTAATGCAATGTGCTTAAATTGACATTTATATTCTAATTTACATTTATTTGTATAGCACTTTTCACAATACGTATCAAGCATCTTAACAGAAAATGCTATTTCAGTGTTACAATCAAGAAGTATCTTGACTGTCAAAGTCTGGTCACACTTTATTGTATTTGAACACACTTTATTTTTATTTTAAGGTTCATGTTTTGCTATTAACAAACCATTAACTATGACTTTTGCATCAATAAACTCCTGATTTGCTGCTTATTAATAGTTAAGGTAGTTGTTAAGTTTAGGTATTGGGTAGGATTAGGGATGTAGAACATGGTCATGCAGAATATGTGCTTTATAAGTACTAATAAACAGCCAATATGTTAATAATAGGCATGCTAATAAGCAACTAGTTAATAGTGAGAACTGGTCCCTATACTAAAGTGTTACCATATGGCAGTAGGCTTTCACAAGATTATACAAGTATATTTGCCAGTGCTGTGTGTCCATCCAAAATTGGCGTCCGAGATTCCATCATCCAATCATCCATTTTATTTGCCCAAAAGTGAAGGTTATCTCCCTTAGTACTGCAGTGCTTGTGTGGCATCAGTGAAATCGGAGTTGTACAATTCTGCATAGGTTGCCAAGGCTATGTCTGACTTCAAGTGTCCATTCTATTGCACTTTTTCAAGTAATAAGTTGCATCTTTCTTTTTGCAGCATACAGTGTGTGTATGACACCCTATTATCAAAGGCCTGTTGTGTTCACATAAACATTTTGATTGAATGTTTAAATGAATGTTAATGCATCTGAACACATTTGCAAGGTGTTCTAATCTCATTTCCACCGCACTGTGAAGGCAACTGTCCAACCAAAAAGATTTTTTTTAAAAAACTTTAACTTGGTTCATAGCTTTTTCCACTAAGCGATAGCAGAGAAAAATCCAGAACCAGTCCTGTTGTCTATGGACTGTTTGACTTCCTTTCTTAATTTTGAATTTGCTTTTTCTTTCGGCCCATTTGCCACTTTTAGGCAAAAATCAGACTTAATTTTTATGCTGAACATTCATGTTGGTGTAAACAGACCGTTAAAGAGGAAATACTGTTACTTATTTATTTAACTTTTCTCAGTCTCATTCTTTTTCTCTCTTTCTCTCTCTTCTATATCTCTCACCCCCTACCTCTGTTGATCGACCCATATAGACACCTGGATCAATTGGCAGCCCATAGAGGCATAAAAAAAACAATTCTAACAAACAGCTCCTCAGACAAACAAAATGCCTAATTCTGACAATGAGGAGTAGGAAGAGAGATGGATTGGGGGAAAGGCGGTGCAAAACAGGAAGGATATATAGGCATTATGGACACTGATGTTGATTGCTTTGGTGAAATGATGTATTTATCTGCTCATATTCTTTGCTTGCTCAGCTCCACCCATTAAGAGATTTTAAATTCATTACAGATTCAACCCGACGTGCATTGGCTGCAGTAACAGTGAGACAAAGTTGTGTGGCTGAGAATGATGAGAGGATGAATCAGCACATTGTGTGACGGCCTCTGGAGTGGCGCTGGGAGATGTGACTGTCTTGTGTGATGATGAGAGGGATCAGATCTCAGATTTGAGTCAACACTGAACAGCCTGAGCCAAGGGGAGCACACTCAAGGGAGGCACCTCAAAGTAATTAAAAATCAGAGCCAGAGATATGTGTGTGTGTGTCTGTAGATGTGTGTGTGAGAGAAAGAGAGAGAGAAAAGGAGAGGGGAAATGAGGAGGCAGAAAGACTGAGAGAGAAAGGTCATTTTGATTCTTACGTTCACTGAGGGAGTTTTGGGTCAGAGGTGGGCGGCAGTTTGTCTAGAAAGCAAATCACAGTGGTCTAGTTTTCCAGAGGGTCTAATAAGGCAGTCTTACTGTGCAGGAGGAAAGGACAATTCTGGGTTATTTCCAATCTAATGTCTATGTACCACATCCGTGTCTTGCTGTCGATTAGCCCTGGCAATAATATCGACTCGTCCTGCAACTGAACAAACAGGAAACATGTTTACAGGAATACACTTATAATGGAAGCTTACCAAGGAAATGGGCACAAATAAACACTTAAAATGTGCAACTATAACACTGTCATACTGGTAAACCATAAGATTTAATGCTGAAGTGTATCATCACTGGAGGGAATTACAAAATAATGAATTTTGCGCACACTTTTCCCAAACGAAGCTCCCCCGTCTACCATTGATTTACATGTACAATAAGTATAGCTAATTTTATTACCTTACCTTTTAAATTCATACACTTATTTTGACCTTGCACTTCTCTTCAAGTGAAAAAGACAAAAGTGCTCCATAAGAAACTACTTCTCTTTTTTAGCATATTGGGGTTGTGGGCAATATTAGCCTTAAAGCAGGGATCTCCAACCCTGCTCCTGGAGAGCTACCACCCTGCAGATTTCAGTTCCAACCCTGCTCCAACACACCTGTCTGAAATTAACAAGTAGCCTTGATTAGCTGGTTCAGGTGTGTTTGACTGGGGTTGGAGCTGAAATCTGTAGGAAGGTAGCTCTCCAGGAGCAGGGTTGGAGACCCCTGCCTTAAAGGAATAGTTCACCCCATAGTGAAGATTTGATGAAAATGCACTCACATTCAAGCTATACAAGATGTAGATGCGTTTGTTTCTTCATCAAAACAGATTTGGAGAAATTTAGCATTATATTACTTGCTCACCAATGGATCCTCTGCAGTGAATGGGTGCCGTCAGAATGAGTCCAAACAGATGAATAAAAAATAATAATAATAATAATACACAAGAAATCCAAATGACTCCGGTCCATCACTTAACATCTTGTGAAGGGGTTTTGTTTAAAAATCATATAAATGTATGATGTGGTAAGGGGTAAAAGGCTCACCAGCATGTATGTGGCAAAAGGCCCACAGTATTGATAAAAAATACTTTAGCTGAAGTAATGTTTTGCATAATGTCTAAGATAATACTTGTTTAGAAACAATCACATCAAAAAGTTTGTATCATATTTTAGTAGTTGTGTATTCTGAAACATATAAAATGCAGATATTTCGTTATATTGTAGTAGGTGTTTTTTGGAGGCATGAAATGGTATTTTTCCCTTTCTGTTGCCTTTGACATTCACATTTCTGCTTTTTAACTCAGCCAACTTGATTTATAAGTATATATCCTTATATAGTATATTTCATTTAGAAGTATATTTAATTCAATTCAGTTTTATTTATAAAGCACATTCAAAATCAACCATAATTGGCCAAGATGATGTACAAAAAAATAAGAAACTAAAAAGTAGCACATGGAAAGTTACAAAGTGTTAAAAGCACACAAAAAAAATGTTTTTAACATGGATTTGTGTACGGCTAATGTAGGCGTGGTTCTGACAGACAGCGGTAAGCTATTCCACAGCTTAGGACCCTCTACGGCAAAAGCTTGGTCACCCCTGCGTTGCAGACGAGATCGTGGTACGGACAAAAGATGACAATTTCATGATCTAAGTGATCTAGAAGGATTATAAGTGACAATTAAATCAGAAAGATATTTGGGAGCTAAGTTATTGAGAGCTTTATAAACAAATACAGTCAGGTCCATAAATACTGGGACATCGACACAATTCTAACATTTTTGGCTCTATACACCACCACAATGGATTTCAAATGAAACGAACAAG
>JAFVLL020035715.1:0-13548 GCA_021397915.2 Tor tambroides | reverse complement strand
GGCCTCTTTTTTTTTTTTTTTTTTTTTTTTTGATAGTGTACATAATGTTTATTTAAAAAGGAAAATGTGACAACACTTGTGACAACACAAGTGTAACTGGGACATGAATTTACATTTTACATTTTTATAAAAAAAACTGTGAGGTCTTTGCCTTCTCATTTCAGCATACCACTGCATGCCACTGTTGGAAAGGTGTTTTACTGAATTTGTAATAGAGAACAGGGGAGAGCAAGGTGAGTTGGAACACCATCAGTTTAAGTGATTAAAAAGAGCTACAAAGGTTGAAAAAAAATTACTATTTCTGGTTAATAGACAAGTATAGCACAAAAAAGAGTTGCAGACATTAAACCAATATGTTAATACAAAAGTTGTATTACAATTATATATGCTATTTTGATTTACTCCAGAAGCAGAAAGCAGAAGATTCTGCTTAAATCACAGTTTATGGTAACAAATTGAACAACTAATTTAATTTTACATTTTCTTCAGTTTTATTAACTTAAGTCATCCATCAAATGGTAACATTAAAATGTTGTTGTGGTTGTTTTTACTAGAATAATTAATAGCACATTTATATAAAGGCTGATACAGTCTAATTGTGAATTTATTTAATTACTTATTTAATTGCAGATATCTAATGTTTATTTCACAAAATTTGTTTTGATAATTGCTGTTCTGAAAAGGGAAAATCAAGACTGTAATAAATTATTTTCTGCAACGCTTCCAAGAGAAACTACTGCCAGCATGTTAGCTGCAACACTCCAAACATTTTCAAACACACTTCACTGACGAAAGAGTGGAAATCCATTGATCATCTAAACATGTGCCTCTGCCCTCAGTGCCAGAAAAAAAGAAAAAGAGACTCATCAGAGTCACTGAGGGATAATAATTCAGACTGGCACTGGGCTGTGCTTCCAAAAAGAGATGGAGTGTGTAAGGACAGATGGATGGTTTTTTTGCAGACACAACCAAGGCTGTTAATCAAAAGACAAGAGGCCCCTATGGAACACAAGGCATTAAAGAACTCCTCCCTTAGTTCAGCCAGTCAAAGATATAGCAGCTGATGGCTAAACTGAGAAATACAGATTGTCAAACTGTCAGAGTGCCAGAAAGTCTGGTTTGAGTACTGTGGATTTGACTGAAATATTAAATTGGCCAGAGCAGAGAGAAAACAGTCATGTTCACTTTGTTTCAATGAGTCCTCGTTCATTGTGGTCCACTACAGTTTCCTTTCCTTTCCTTTTTTTTTTTTTTTTTTTTTTTGTTAAATCCACAAAAACAAAAACAAAAAAGAGATAAAAGAAATAAGTAAAGACAGGAATGTGAGTAAAAAATATGAGTAAAGACCAGTGACTGCATTTCTCAGTAGTGAGGTGGCAGTGCCAGATTGTAGCTCTTTAGTAGTGAAGTTCTTTTATTGGCCTAACCTAACAAAGGCAAAGAAAAAGTAACATAGTAAAAACATGACTATATAATACTCAAAAAAAAAAAAAAAAAACACACACACACACACAGTTCACTATGGTTCCCAGTTAAAATGACCACAAGTGGCAGTAAAACACCAACAACTATTCCTGTTCCTACTAATTAGTATTACAAAAAAGTTCCAAAATATAATTTTAGAAAATAAGTAAAGCCTCTTTCCACTATCGGGCCAAACAGGTCTCTTTGCTTAACCGTTCCATTCCATGCCAATCCGGGCCAGTCAGGGGCCAGTCAGCATGGATACGGTTTCATTTTCCACTGTGGTGCTGATAACGAAACTCTTTGGAATGTAAAACAAATGCATCAGTCGTCGCCTTGGTAACGCAAGTGTAATGTAAACAGCGATATGGATGATGATCAGATATTTCTGTTTTTGGGACTTTTTTTTATATGATATTTACTTCGTTAAATAACAAAAAAAGAGGACACAATTCTTGACGCGAAAAATAAAATAAACAGAAGGCGACGACGGGTAAGCGCAAATGTTTCCTCCACAGACCAAACTGTCTCAGACTTTTTTTTTCCTTTTTTATATTGAACGTAGTGTAGCTGTTTACTTGGCTGTTTGTCAAATAGCGCGCTTCCGCTTAGCCAGCTATGGAGAAACTGGTAGCCAGGCGTCACGCACTCGCACTCTACCAGCACAGTTCAGCGTGGTTGTCTAACCGTGCCGAGAATTCCAGGCCGAGAACGGTTTGTAATCGTGCCGCGCCTTACCAGGCTCACGTGGAAATACAACTGGAACCGTACCTAATAGTTCTGTTCGGCCCCATAGTGGAAAAGCGGCTTAAGTAGTTGTGTCAACAACAGGTATGTGCAGCATTTTCTGTCTGCTGTGTAGAATCAGAGTCACGAATGAGTAACTTCGAGTCAGTTAATTTCAATGACTATTAAACTGGTTAGCAAAACTGGACTGAATTCAGGACAGCATTGTCAGGGTTATAGACTTTAGTCTGGTTCTTTTCTGTTGGTACCTTCCAGTTCCTGTTTGCCCTTATTTGGTTCTGTTCCTGATCTCATTAGTTCATCATTAGTTAATATTCAGTTCACCTGTTTGTCACCCCACTTAAGTTCCCCTCTCTGTACTGGTCTTTGTCGGCTTTTATATCGTTTCATGCTGCTTGTGTTTACCTGTGTCTGGATTGAGCTTCATCTTCATGGATTATTATTAAACGTTATATTGAACTATCGTCGTCTTCATGAGTTTCTCTTCTACAAGAACGTGACAAGCATAGTAGAAGCAGCTGCACTGTAAAAATTTTATTTTTTTAAATTCAAATAAAACAGTATTCAAGTAATTCAGGGTCTTTTACTTCCAAATTTGGTAACACTTTAGGAATAGTGAACACTTATTAACTATGACTTTTCTGTCAGTAAATTCCTAATTTGCTGCTTATTAATAGTTAGTAAGTTAGTTGTTAAGTTTAAGTATTGGGAAGGATTTGGGTAGAATAAGCAACTAGTTAAGAGACCCTAAAATAGAGTGTTACCCAAAATTTTGTTTAACCTTCATTAATTCTGCAGAAAGAACTATGTTATTCCAACTCCAAGTCTCATACATCCAGTTTCTATATCTGCTACATTTAAATACCGATAGTTTTTGCTCCAACAAGACTGGCAGACCACTGAATTGCTCTATCCCTGTGTAAAGTTGCTGACAACACAGACATGATTATTCAGATGTGCTCCACTCACACTTTGAGACAGCCATCCTGTAAATACAAAATGAGATCCATATAATCTCCCTAAGAGGCCATTTTCTCCCCTGCACATGGCCCATCATTGTTTTATGCTCTCTACCACTGTGGTAAGCGAAAATTTAATTGACTGTCACAAAGAGCTAAGGGCAGGGGAGCAAAGAATTACCTGAAATTTCTATTTCATCCCTCCTCATATAACCTCAGAGAGTTTAAATGCCTTATGCTTAAAGTGAATTCAGTGTGTCATTAAGAGCTTCTGAGGCTGTATAACATTGTTTAAAGCTCTTTTTGTTTTTGAATACATTATTAAAGGTAAAAATTATTTTTTACACATAATTAAATGAACAGCATTTTTAAAAAAGATCTGGATCCACACAAGTTATATTACAAGTTTTTCAAATTGTTTTCACTTCCACTCAAGACATTTGCACACCAAAGTAGTTACAATATGCCACTTGTACACTTTTGTTAGGATTCAGACAGTTATTTTATTATAGATGAAATGTTATTAGATTAAATTATTCATTACAGTTTACATATAACAAATATATCAATAGTTTTAGTGTTTTGTTGAACTAGTGTTTTTTGTTTGTTTGTTTGTTTGTTTTTTGAGGATAATGGATCCTTTTCACAAACTACAATGATGCATTTCCACAGTTATTACCATTATAACTTTGTAATTTAGGAAGGTTTTTTTTTTTTAATAATGTCAATTTTATAACACTACATGTGGTTTCTTAGCAGAACCTGATTTTACCAAGTGCGACATGTTCCTGGATCAACATCTTTGTTGACCCAGGAACAACATTGTGATTAACCAATCAGATTTGAAGAACCAGTTTATAGTTTTTGTGAAGTTTAGGCTTACAATCAGTGTTTGGTGCTTGTACATCAGTGTCATTCATCTGTCATTTCCTCTGATTTTAGGGATTACTCATGGGTAAAGTTAGGTTTAGGTGTAGAGATATAGTCAAGACTAAATTTTTGGATTAAAATGTTGTTCCAGGGTCAACAAAATATGTTGACCTAGGAACACATCTAACTCAGGAAAATCAGGACATGTGTTTTCTTACCTCAGCATTAAATGACATTAATCCAGTTAACGTTGCTGCTTGAGTGTTTCTAATACATACACTGAGGAAGTGATGGCGAATTTTAATCTTTCTCTCTTTTGGAAAGTCATGGAAACATTACTGTAATGTTTTTCTTTTCCTATTGGGGAAATGAGAAAGTAAAATATATATATTTTGTAGATTCTGTTCACCACTGTAGAAGTTAGCCCAACTCTGATGACTTCCACCTCCGAGAACCCTAGAAATGTGAAAATTATTCATTTTGCAAAAGAGTAAAATCATCTGAATGTCATTGCATAATTCACACACTGATAATGCCCCCATACAATGAACAGAAGGAAAACAGAATGACCTGCAGAATAGATGGAAATTCTAATGGCTACATGAAATTGTATACACCTTGGCTTGTGAAAAACAAATCATTTTGGTGGTGTCAGAATGTTTAAAAATCAGGAATTCAGAAAAGAGGGGACATTGTAACAAAAGGGGAACTTAAATATTTATAGATAACCTTCCTCTCTCAAATGCATGGTGGCATCTATGTTAGAGAGTGACATATTCCCAAGAGGGGGGTGATGACATTCACTGTCTTCTTAGAGAATAGCTCTTCCTATGCAAACTGACTGCCCTCATCACCTTGAACAACCACAGTTTGTATGTGACAAGTTTTTTTTTAACCCTTTGGGGTTTCTTCTTCTTCTTCTTCTTCTTCTTCTTCTTCTTATTATTATTATTTAATAATTCAGGGGGTCAGGCTAAACTGATTAAGATCAGTTACATTCATTACATTTAATACTGATTCTGGAATATGAATGATTACCTGATAAAGCAGGACATAGCATCAAATCCCAGGTCAGGTGATCATGCTGTTGACTACAACTTAATGTGTAATCACCATCCTCATCTGCCTTCACTTCTCCTAAAGGAAAGGTTGAAAGGTGCTATGCAGGTACTGAGTATAGATGTCAGACATTGACTATAATTAAATTCTTGCTCATGTTCATGTTCTTGTTCATGCGCACTTGCACTTCAAGAAAGGTTTAGTAGAATAAAGGGTTAGGGTTATAGGAATAATTTGTTGGTGTAACGTTACTTATAGTCAAAAAAATATCTAAAGGGGACTTTCATTATAAAGTGTTACCAATATTAGTAAAGCAAGATGCACATTTTAAGTGTATAGGAAAATGTATGGTTTATTCAAACACTTTAATAACTTAAATTACACAAATTAAACAACTTCAAAAACTTTAATGCATTTAATTACAGACAGTAACAATATAAATCCAACAAAAGGAATAGAAGAAGATGCACCATTGTTTGAACTTGTAGCAGAGAAGTCACATGAATATCTCAGCTTATTCAACAAACAAGACTTATGTATAGGATGCACTTGTTTTCTCTTTAATGAGGAAGCATCAGTTAGACTGCTGAGAAGTGCACATGCAGAACCAAAATGAGTGTTTCTTAATCATTTGACACTTGGCTACTTGCATGACATTTTACCTTTACAACGTTTTTCCATGACATTTTTTCTGTAGAACTTTTCATTACCTGATGAGACACACTTCAAGGTGTTGTAAAATGCAAGTGTTTACAGGGCTTTATTTTGATATTCAGTACTCTGCATTTTGAAGGAAACTTCTAAATGTCTGTTCAGTAGTCCCTGTCAGATAACACAATTTAATTAATGTGGTGTTTCTAATTAAGTGATAAAGAGCAATTGCAAACATCTTATAAATGCACATCTCTGCAGTCTAGACCAATAAAATGTGCAACACTTTACATTTTACTATCAAATATATGTAACACCTAATTATTATTAATATTTAACTTAAGCTGGGAATAAACTGTGCGAGAGTCTGTTTTTTTAAGTGGGGTCAAATTTCAGCTTTGTCGTGTATGATTTGTTGTGCGTTGTAACCTCTTCTGACCGGCAATCAGATGGTCAGATGAATTTCTGGAATTTTTTTTTTTTTTGATTTTTTTTTTGGTAACCTCTTGCGAGGATATCTCACAGTTGAAGCAGAGCTATGAACCTGCACCAAAACAGAAACAAAACCATGGCAAGACGGCACTTGGTATGGATGGAAGTGATGCGTTTATTTCACGAGTGTGGGTATTTGGACAGGCCCATATTTTCATGATCTTGTGGTCATCAGCAACAAAACACCTCACCTCGTCTTGAAAGTAGATGAGAGTAGAGGGGGGTTAGGTGCACATCATAGACCGGACCAAAAGGGCACTTTAGCGTCGGCGATCAAAGGGGCAGGGGCTCGAGAAATTAAATGTATTATCAAAAACCTACAGTAGTTGAATAAATTTTTATTCTGCCATACCTCAACTTACAACTCTGCATAGTCGGTTCAAATTCAATTCACTACAACACTATTATAAGATTCTCACATATGAGTGATAATCTACAGAAAACCTCAGCCCCCTCCCCTCAACTCATTAAAACTGTTGACAACATTTTCCTAAGAGCAATTCTGAGTGTGCTACACACACCACCTGTAGTAACACACTCATCCCACTATATGCACACTAGACACTTTCTATAATCACTCCTTGCTACAAAGACTCAATAGTATAATATGTTTACTTGTGCATTGCACTACAAAATCATTTTGCACTATGCGCTGCTTCCCCCAAATCTCTCTTCTGCACAACATTCTAATGTACAAAATATATCTCTTTGCACAATTTTATGTACAAACATCTCTTATGCACAATTTCATGTACAGTATGTATGTAAAGTTTTTTGTTTCAGTTTGTGTATGTGTATAGTAGTTATAGCATTTATAGTATATGTATAGTCAGACGGTTAACTGTTGTATAGCTCTATTATTTTCCTTATACTTGCGATGTTTATGTATGTTTAACTGGTATGTAGCACCGTGGTCCTGCGAGACACGACATTTCGTTCCACTACATGTCCACACATGTAGCGGAATGACAATAAAGCTCAACTTGACTTGACTTGACTTGACTTGAAATGTAGTCAGTCCATCAGTTCAAGCATGAGGTCACTCATGGACAGGCTGTGTGGTGATCCACAGTGGTACAGACCGCATGTAAATTAACAACAAGCCCACACAGAGAGGCAACTCGCTGACACAGAGAAAATGACAGCCGCATCCCGATAAAATACATTAAGGTACATTATGCCCTTGCCTGCTCAGCGACGCAGAAGCTGACTCTTGAATCACTGAGAAAGTAGCGAGTGAATTCACAATTCCCTGTATTTCAAGCATGAGAGGCACTTGTTCTTCCAACATGACAATATCTGTTCTTTTAATTGCATTGTGCCATCCTGAACCTTTCCTGGAAACAATTTTCCACTCTCTTCATTAAAAAAAAATCATATTTAATTGGGTTAGGTATACATTAGGTTGTTTTCTTTCCCCTTTACCTTGAGGTCACCTATCATCTTTAAATTCTGCCAGCAGTGGCATTGTTAGGGCTCTGTATTTCAAGTGAAGGAGAAAGGTGATATAGGCTCATGGATGCATAGAGCTTGTGATTTCAATCCCAGTCTCATTAATAATACACAACCCTCCAAAGACACCTGTGCACATTACCCAAGAGTGCAACAGTGCAATGAGGTTTAAATCTAAGGAGATAGGAGATAGGACACACATACATCGAGTTGTTTTTGATGTTGTTGTTGTTGTTGTTGTTTATCTTGGTTGTCCTTGGCTTAATTTGTCTCTCAGTATTCACAAGATATTTTTTCCTCATATGATATCAAGTGATGATCTGTGGAGTTAACAAAGTCAATGGTTACAAGGCCATTTTCTAGAACATGCAGTATAGTCACAAACATACAGACTTACACACATGTATCAAGAAGATCCTTGCTATCAAGTATGGAAAAAGAAAACTTTTGCACAGAAAAAACCAACAGTTTAGGGTATGTCAGCAAAAAGCTGTGTGTTTGTGATCAGTGTTAATGACTTGGCTTATTTGACCTGCCTCTCTAGTTTTGAACTCGCAGCAGTGAGCCCTCCTACAGTTTCTCTTAAAGAGACACATGGGAGATACAGTTCATGTTGTCAGGATTATGAAAGTGTATGGAGGAAAAGTAAAAGGAATAGTAAAATGAATCTAGTCACCTTCACGCTGTTACAAACTTATGACTTTCTTTTTTTTTCTGTTGAGCACAAAAGAAGATATTTCAACTATTTTATCAGTATTGTGAAAGTCAATGGGGTCCAAATGCTTCAAGCTCCGAAAAGGACATAAATCGTAGAAGTACTGCACCCCATTGACATTCATTGTATGGACAAAAACAGAAATATTCTTCAAATATCTTATTTTGTGTTTCACAGTTTAGAATGGCATGAGGGTGTGTAAAGGATGAAAGCATTTTCATTTTTGGGCAAACCATTCCTTTAATGGTGGTTGGCAAGCCAATGTAAAAGTTGCTGAATTCACCCAACCATATATTTTTTAAATTATCTCATTTAATGTTCCACAAAACAAAAGAAAAAATTATATGGGTTTGGAATGACATGAAAGTGTAAATAATTAATATTCATTTTACTTTATCATATGGATGCAATGCAAAAATGACAGCAATTCATCAGAGACTAGTTTATTATTTATTTATAGCTATATGTTACCAAAGCCACACACTATGTCTATAGAAGCAGGGTTTCACCATCTTTTCTCCATCTTTATATTACATAAGTTGTAGGTTATTCTATTTGATAAATGACAGACTTAGCATAAAGTTATATTCACTGGCAGTCAAACATTTGGATGCATTTAACTGCAATTAAGTTTCTCATTATCTTAATGTTCCAATTATGACAGAACTAGCAAATACTTTGTAGTTTGTATGAATTCCAATTTAGCATATTGTTTGCATAATTTCTAGTAATCAAGCCCACAAAATGCTTAATTAAGATGCATAGTGCTTAGGTACTCATGTGAAGACAACAGAGTTTCAAGCATCAGTCGAAGGCAGACAGTGAGTATGAGCACAGTCAGGTAATTTAAATGGCATACAGTAAGAGTTTGGCAACACTAAGGAATCACTTTGCAGTAGTTTGCAATCACATCACTCCATGGAGCATTGTAAATACACTTTTTGGGATGCTTTATGTAGTGTATATGTGACATATCTCCAGTGTTTGAACTTGAGCTGAACTTATTGTGACTGATAACTATTGATAACTACCATTATCACCTTCATCATGGTCATTCTCACTATCAAATGCATTAATATGTAGTAATATGCGAGTAATGTCAAAGACACCACCTTCAAAAAAACAGTAGCCTTTAAAAGACCCTTAATGTAAAATTGTCTATTGATGCAATGGGGAACGCCATATCTAAATTATGTGTCTTAAACGTGACAATTTTACAGACCAATGACAATGACTGCCCATGTGCCCGTGAGTATAAGAGGGTGCCTGTTGTAACGGCTGGACAAATCAGAATAATGCCTTATGAAAGAATTATCAGATAACATAACTCTTATACTATGCGTGATATCAAATGAATCTTTGTTTAGCCCACTATCTATTGATGTATAAAACTTTCTCATAACGTGCATTGTTTGCTTGTTATATTAATTAGAGTGTAAAGAGACACAAAACTGCCTACCCACTCTTGATCATGCAAATTAGTTTTTTATTCACGTTTACGTCCCCTTTTCCCATGTATGTATGCATGATGTATGTATTTGTTTTGTTTAGACTAGTCATGTGTTCGTGTTTTAGTTGAATAAAACTTCTGTGCACAATCACAAGTATTGATTCTGCCTCCGCTTGTAATATAAAGGTCTTTTACTGATCTAATTATTAATAATTAATTAGTAATACTTAAAATTAATTATTAATATTTCCCTTTTGAGCAAATTTGCTACATTGTATTACATGTTATCAGATTTTTTTTTAAATGTTCTCAAAGAAGAATCTTTGTTTGCGCCTGTCCCTTTTGTCAAGGGATGAGGGACAGTCACCTGCACCCCATGGCTCAGGATCTGCGATTGCCGAGGCAGAGTGGAAACTGAGTTTGCTGGCTGAAGTATTCAGAAAAGGTATGTCCCTTTCACATTCTTCAGTCAGTAACTCAAGTGATCTGCTGGATCAAGATTTCTCTCAGCAGATTTCAGATAGCCATCAAATGGCTACAGTTAAAGCTGTCAAGTTTAAATCACAGCCCAGCAAAAAGGCTGTGATGTAAACTAAAACCGTTTTGGCTTCCTGCTTCAGGAGGACAGACATAACCACAGGTGAGGAAACACTATTTAATTTGTGTAGTAGTAGTGACCTGTCTTTCTCCCTGTGCTGTGTCACATACACTGGCCCATGATGAGAGACCTCAGGGGACAGAAGGGATGGTTTAAATCCAGGTAGGCTGCAGTTTAATAACAGCCATATTACCCCGTATCAGGAGCTATCCATCCAGCTTAGCTACATGCTAGACAATCTGTTATCCTTCTCTGTTCCTGTTCTTACTTTGCTCTGACCATAATTTTTGTTTTGACTTTTCTATCTTAAGTTAATAAAAATAAGATAAAAAATAATAAATAATAAATGGAGACCAAGCAAATCAGTTTTGTGTGTGTGTGTGTGTGTGTGTGTGTTTTTTTTCCAAAAGTCATGACAGGTCCATTCAAGTTTATGATGGCAGAGGTTTAAACACACTGACCAGGTTTAAAAGACCTCTGTACAGCATTTAAGCGCTGTCCCCTGGCACCCTCATATTTTACACACACCATCTGCACTGGGCACCTGCAGGGGGCTTTTTGCACTTGCTAAACTTGAAACATTAAGTGCTGTATTCTCAGAAAATATACTCACAGATACATGTTGAAAGACAGGCTGTGCTGAACTGCCGTTGGAGATGAAGATGAGAAGAACATGGGAACATGTTTGTTCCATACTTCATGAATCTCCCCTTAAAAAGAAATATTGTTGAGGACAAATATGTTTAGCAAAGCCCCCTTCTGACCCATAAGCAAGGTTTTAACTCATCATCAGTTGATCTTAAAAAAATTAACAGCATACTGATAAAAAGGAAATCATTACTCTAAATAATCACTCTGTACACCATGATGTAGTGCCGACACTGGCATTACAACGATTAGTTGCAGTCACTCTATGTAACAGCAAATTAATTACTAAACATCAACCATAACATATAGCAACAAATAAAATATCATGCGTAACATAATATTAATTTGTCATTTGAACTTGTGAATTACTGCCACTTCTATTGCAATATTAATCAGACCAGCAACATATTTAAACACATTTATAAAACATATTTAAATGATTCAAATGATTATGACATAACAGTCATATACGGTGCATTATTATATTAATTATTTTATCCACTATTTCAGCAACATAGAGATCAATATATAAAAGAAAGATTAAAAAATGTTTGCAAATAATGACAAATAAATTATAAAAATTAAACAAAGATTAATTCAGTCAAAGTAATACAAAGCAAGGAACAAGATTTTGTCATCTTTATTGTTACCTTCATGGTTCGACAGATGGAAGTCAAATAAGATGCCCACTGCATTGCAAAATATTTCTTAAAAATGACAATAAAAAGGATGTTTCATCTTGAATATATGGATATATTATAACTTGGAAATAAAAGCAAAACAATAGAGTATTAAAACAGATGTTAACAAATCGTGAAAAGCCCTTTTTATTTGATTTGTTCTATGTCCAATAATAGTGGACAGAATTAGATTTATATGTCTTGGCAAGAGAGTTTGCCACTCTGAGACTTTCCTCCTCATCTCATCCTGTACAGTTCACCACCGTCAGTAAGCACATTAGTGATCAGAAGGGAAGCATTGATCTGTTTATCTGAATAGATGAGACCTGGGGTATAGAGATGGGAAAAATTTATGAAAGTGAGAGAGAAAGAGACCTAAAGATTTAGCACACTGTAAGTGCTCTATCTTACAGGTGTAATAATTTAAAAGCACACATATTTGGGTGAGTGTGTGGGGAGGGAGAACTAAACAAAGTGGCTTTAGCTGAAGTAAATAACATTATCGACTCAAACAGCTCACTGACGTCAGATGGAGTGGAAGTAGCACGTTTTTTTTATGTCTTCCACAATGAAAACTCCCAGAAGACTTTATTGGTAGAATTGATTTATTCAAGAGTGGTTTATTCCTGGTTTGCCTGAACCACCTCATCTTCTTGGCTGTTGTGTGATCCAATAATCAAATTTATGTCTCCATGCAGGAGAATCGATTTCCAATGTGAAAGAGGAGTTAAAGGAACCTTGTTATACCATCCCAGCATGTAACATTTAACACTTTTGTACTGTAAATATTCTACCAACAGTCAATGATAAGTGACCTCACTGCTTTCAGAATTTAATTTTTATTTTAAATATTCACATTTTCTTGATGTTCCTTTTGACATAGAGGATTAGTTCACTTATATCAAAGGAATGTTTATTTACCAAATCAAATTTAAAATGGAAAAGCAAAGGTTTTCAAATGAAGTGGTTTCATTTCGTTGTTATATAAAAACAAATGCTTGAATTTTGCATTGTTAGAATTCTTGCATTCTTATAACTTTCTGGTCCGTGTACGGTCCGTGTACCTTCAGATAATTCATTTTTTGATTTAATATTGAAATCTGAAAAATGAAAAAAAAAAAAAGAAACTGCACATTTTTCGTTTTTCATTTGTTCAAACAAAACGAAAAACGTACTCGGTTACTATCGTAACCTCGGTTCCCTGAGATATGGGAACGAGTACTGCGTCGTAAGATGCTTGTATGGGAAAAACTCTTTTTTCCTCTTCCACTGAAGCCTTTTCAATCACGCAGTGAAACTGCACGTCCATTGGTTCGTGCAGTGCTATAAAAACGAACCAATGGCTCGGCGGCGGCGCTGAGCGAGCCTATGGCTATGCAGCCCGCCATAGCCCGCCAAAATGGGCGGGGCGTCTGGCTATATAAGCGGCCGCTCCGCTGCCGCATCTCAGATTTCTTCAAATGAAGCGATTGAGGCGTGCAGCTCATAGCACGGCCAGGAATGCAGTACTCGTTTCCATATCTCAGGGAACCAAGGTTACAATAGTACCCAAGTACGTTCCCTTTCGATATTTTCACTCGTACTGCGTCGTAAGACGCTTGTATGGGAACCAGTCCAATCACGCCGTGCTATGATGGGGAACGACTCAAACCATAACTCACGTGGGAGTAACCCCAGGGGAGTTAATAAAATACACCAAGCACAGGCTGAGCCATCAGGGTCATCCATGGCCTGGGTGCCGTCCCGATAGTTGACACTTGGTG
>JAFVLL020035713.1:0-62831 GCA_021397915.2 Tor tambroides | reverse complement strand
GAGTAGAAGACAAGCTCAATGCACCAAAATATAGAGATAGCCTTAATGAAAACCTAGTCCAGAGCATTCAGAACCTCAGACTGGGCAGAAGGCTCGCCTTCCAACAGGACAATGACCCTAAGCACACAGCAAGAGTGGCTTATTGACAACTCTGTGAATGTCCCTGAGTTGCCCAGCCACAACCTGGCCTTGAACCCAATCAAATATTTCTGGAGAAACCTGAAAATGTGCATCTGCCCCCATCCAACCCGACAGAGCTTGAGAGGTGAAGAGGTGAGGAGAAGAATGCCAGATAATTGCCAAATGCTGATGTGCAAAGCTTGTCGCATCAAACAAAAAAGGCTTGAGGCTATAAAGTTGCTTCAGCTAAGTACTGAGTTAATTAGAGAGGTAAATCATTCTGTGAAAAAACTAGTGTCAAACAAGTGGCCCTTATTTAAGGGCATGATTACTTATGCAGTGTACTTATTTCAGTTTTTTCATTTGTAATACATTTACGAAGTTGTGACCATTCTGTTTTTGCTTTGTCATTATGGTGTATGGAGTGTAGATTGATGTGGAAAAAAAAGTAATTTAAATCAGTTTAACATAAGGTTATACCATAAAATGTGTAAAAAATGAAGGGGTATGAATGCCTTCACAAGGCACTGTAGATATAGATATAGATATAGTAATGGACAGATGGACAAATAGATAGACAGATAGATAGATAGATAGATAGATAGATAGATAGATAGATAGATAGATAGATAGATAGATTTCTTTTTTCCCAACAGAATGTTCTAGCATATTTGCTGAAATTCTCATTGTTTGGTTCTCACTGCAGTGGTTGTTTCCCACAAGCTTCTCAAAGCATCCAGTGCTTGTGCTGTGGTTTTTACTCATACACAGAGAGAGGTTTATGTTTTTACCCTCCTCTGCATCATAGTTGGACTTGTGCGTCAGCATGAACACAACTACAAAATATTAGAATATTCAATTATAACTAGGCAAGCAGTAATATTTATATATGTAATTGATTTTCTTTCTCTCTTCTAAATTTTTCCTTGTTCCGGCCATGGGAATCAGTTTCAACTACTTGGCTGCTGAAAAAAATACAACATTTAAATTCTATTTTTACTTCCTGAAGAATGCAAATGAAATCTAAGCTGTTCCTCAGAGTCATTTTTTTATATATCTGGAACAGTTTGTGTACACAATGTTTGCCAGGGAGAAGTGTTCAGTCATTTTTAACTGAATAGCAGTTTTAATATTCAGTGACTTTGCATGTATAAATATGGCTATGGGAAGAAAGGATGCTCCCCTCTCCCTCTTTGGCATGCAGCGTGTTTGCGCTTTGGCCCGTGGCGCTTGGGGATTCTCCTTGGCAGCGTGTCTGAGATTTGCAGAGACGAAGAAGCTCTAAAAACCTCGAGATGTCAGAGTTCCAAATTCCAAGCCTGTCCCTTTGGGTCACCCACTCTAGAGCACACAGAGTATCATACAGAGATAAATCCACTGGCCATCAGCAGCCATATGGCTTTGTAAACAAGTATCCTAAAAAACTCAAATACTGCAGTCCCGCACAAGTGTCAGAGGACAAGTGGCATATGAGAAGTCAAAAAGTGACAACTAAACTAAAAAAATTAATTACATAAAACCAGCGAAGTTCTACACAAAAACAAAGATGAATATAAAATTGGTAGGCCACCTATTAGACCCCATATTGAATTTAATGCAAATAGCATTTACAATAGCATGCTGTGTATATCAATCTGATTCTCACAACTCGCAACTGTTTTATGGAGTTCTTAACTACTGAAAACTTCTTTGGAAATAAGTTTTGTCAGCTAAACAATTGGCTAAACAACCTCACAGCCTCATTTTCCTAATCAAAAATTAAACATGCCACTCACTATCCTGATTAAAGTCTATGAATAGGAGAAACTGATGCTCAGTATGAAGGGTATAGTAAAATACCATAGAAACAGCTATAAAGTGGCTGGTGTCAGGGAACTTGCACTTAACCTTTGCACTGCACTAAAAATGGAAGTTTGGGGGGAAGAGAGAGAGAGAGAGAGAGAGAGAGAGAGATTTCAGCATTTTCTCTTTCATTTGGAGAGAAGTGTACTCACATATGTGAAAATAGCTTCCCTGAGTACATACACAAGTACATAGACATTCCTGAACTGACTAGCCTTGAAAGGGACTTGGACCCCAAAGCAATTCCACTGGTTTTTAATGGCTACACTATTCAGTGCCTGATCAGAAATAACTGAAAATCACTTAGGGTGTATTTGTTCTTAATCATGAAAATGCTATAGCTTATTAATTACATATCACCCTGTTTACCTTATTTTTAACATTAGAGTGGGTGTGGCCATTTGTAACTTGAATGTAAGAGGCTTTCAGTGTCAGACATTTTCAGTTATTTTTAACTGTACAAAATAGTCTGTTATGCTGTTTGATGTTGCAAACTGGTATTTGTAATCGTATTATTTTAATTTATTACTATAATCATAAGTATGCTGGTTTAAAGCACAAACAGTTTTACCATTTACTGCACTTTGTTTTTCTTTTAGTTATTTACCTGTAACGGCTAATGAATCGGACGTCTCACACATTCACAGAAAATATCTAACTTCTGTGAAAAATAAGGTGGATATTACATAAACTAAAAACGGCCAACATTTCCAACATTTCTTGTTTTCATATAGCCTTCAGATTAGAAAGCTATCAGTTTAGTCTACTAGCATAGCACTAACTGACCTGTGTAAATACTATTTAAAACCTAGATTTGGCTTCTACCTAGGTAACAATTTTAGAATATAAAAACATTGTGGGAGTACTGTTCTGAAATGTTTCTATTCTATTCTATTCTATTCTAATGTTAAAATGTACAGTTTTCTTGTTGTGATTATAACATTATTTAAAGGTTACAAAAAGTGTTATACTAACTTTATTTTCACCCAAAATATAATGTCATTTGAATGTTTATTTTTAATATTCTAAGAACATCAAAATGCCCAATTTTTTGTTGTTGTCATAATAGAATGTTATAAAGGTTACAAAAACGTTTCTTAGAATGTTCATCAGATACAAATAACATCAAATGGAAGTTTAGATCTCAGAATGTTTTCTCTCACTGTTATGAGAATGTATAGGCCTATCAAATATTAATGAAGTTATAGGAATGATCCATAAACATTACTTTCATGCGAGACACCCCAGGTGAATAAGGTTTTTAAAAAAAGAAAATTGAGCTAAATAAATAAAACCATACTTAAGAATTGCTAACTTTTTTATGTTATGTGTTTTCTTAAGTATTGTATTTAAATATGCAAAATAAGGCAGTATCTAATTAAATATACACATATATTTCTAGGAAAAAAAACCTAAATATTGGATGAAGCCAGGTTCAAAATTCTTGTTTCATTTTGTTGACATATTAAGAGTCAGTGGATTTTGGATTTCTGTTTTTATCACTCCATAAATCAGAAAATACTCTCAACAGCCAGACAACAAACAAACAAACAAACAAACAAACATTTTTTAGAAATAAAATGCTATAAAATCAGGCAAACTATATACAAAAAACCCCTCAGAATATAGGTAATACAACTGTAAAGTCTGGTTTATGTAAGTGCTGCTCAAGTAGAGATTTTTGGATCAGAAAACTCATTGAAAAAACGGCCTAAAAGTATAAAAGTGTATTTTAAACGTTTTCCTTCCTTTTAGATGTCTGAAAAAATACTTTATGAAAAGCCAAAAAGTCCAAAATCTCAAAATTGACAGATGCAAAACCAGTATTTTTGCCTGTAGTGTCTTGCCTTAAGAACATTTTGTACAACCATTATAACTTTTAAAAATGTGAAACGTGAAATTTGTGAGCATGAGCTGGTTATGTGGAGTAAATCATTCCAGATTTAACCATAATATAACCTCACTGAGCTCCTCAAAAAAAAAAAACCCAAAGTGTCTTTGCCACTCACTTCTCATTTGAGTCTCTGACACAGCACTGATTGACACAGCTTGAGCTGTGAGCATCTGGTGTCTGTGTGGCCTGTGAGCGCTGGTGGAGTCACGCTCAGCAGCTGTTCTAGCCTGATTTAGCTGCTGAATCACATCTGCAAACAAGCCCCAACAAACCATTAGATAAGAGCTGAGCCCGGCCACACAGATGTTACTTCTCCACTACCACTTCAAGCTCATCAACACATGCATAAGGTCAGAAAATCAGGAGAGCTGAGTAATTGAGCCTGATTAACCACTGTATCATATGTGTCGTTTTTCTTTTCTTGCAAAACATGCTAACTTGAGTTTCCATTTTTAGTCTTTTCCTTGTATATCATAATGAAGGGCTTACTGCACTGCACGGAGGAAATAATTAAGAGGGAGGGCAAGTGATTGGCATTGCCAACTGGCACAGCTTGATCAAACAACATGTTTGCATGAATTAAAACCTTTACAGAAATTGCACAGAAAAATTGCAAGACAATTTAAAGGGCAGAGCTGTTAGCAACAGTACGAGCAAAACTAAAGGACAATGAAAGACACATTGCAACCTACAGTATGTTTGGATGATGATGTAAAATGTCTTTTGGAGGAATCCGTAAAGTGACCTGTGAAGGTCACAAAATCATTAGCTGAGGCTTTTACAGGGAAACCCTTCCAAAATGTACACTAAAAATACCCTTCCCCTGCTGCGCACCCATCTGTGCACTGCTCAACAAGGGCATTAGTGTCTACACACACCGTCTCTGATGGTCACACCGGCCCATCAACGCCTACGACCGACGCAGAAGGTCCTTCACTGTGAGCAGGAGGGCAGAAGGATGAGTTGGAAATTATTTGTATTATTTGTTAGCCAAAAAGTTCATGTCATTATATTTACATTCTATAGACAATAGTTTTTGTACTTTTTTATGTATATTAAATGTTCAATAGCCTATATTTTAAGGAAATATTCCTTTTTAAGTATTGTGGACATCCACTCTACATCATGCACAGTGAAGGAAGGTTACTTTGGAAATGTAATAGGTTACAAATTACAAGTTACCCTATCTAAAATGTATGAAGTAGTGTAACTATTTCAGTTACTTTATTAGAGTAATGTAACTGATTACATTTGATTACTTCTCTAAATTTCTAATGTTTTCAACTGTTAATTATTTTAAAACGTGTAATCAAGACAGGGTTAACCTTACAGTACTCAACACTGATTACCGTCACTTTTGAATTCCTTCATCACTTGAATTAAGATTATAATAATTTCATTTTAAAGCACAGCCACCACAAAATCAGACTTACTTTGAGATCAGTCTGAGGTTAAATACAGACTTAAAACCATAACAAGAAATAGTTTAGTAGCTACGATACTGTTTTTGAAATCAAATCTTGCATAGTTGTGACAGGAAACACTGACATCTAATAATGGCTCGGAAAAATAATTAATCTTTAAAAATAAATTAATCTCGGTTCATCTTAAAAAATAAAGCATATACACAAGCCCAAATAAGAAATAAAACAGTTAGGGAATAAGCATGTGTCCTATTCTGTATCCTAAACTCCTGAAACACTGGTGTCTCATATTTTAGAGCAGTCAATGCCATTTATGAAAGAAATCAATTAAATCTGTATGTGGGTGTGGGGAAAAAAATTATTCAGATGTAACCCCCTTTGTAACCGTTAACATACACATTTTTCTTAGTAACTGTAACTGATTACAATTACATTTATTGTGTAATTCAATTCTGTAATTGTTACATGTAACTAGTTACTTCCCAACACTGATCATATGCACTCCATGCTGAATAGATTGAAATAGTCCTTTTTGTCTTTTTTTTTCTTCAAAAGCAGTTTTATGTGATATTTGACTCAAGTTTATAAACATACACTGAACAAAATTATAAACGCAACACTTTTGTTTTTGCCCCCATTTTTCATGAGCTGAACTCAAAGATCTAAGACTTTTTCTATGTACACAAAAGGCCTATTTCTCTCAAATATTGTTCACAAATCTGTCTAAATCTGTGTTAGTGAGCACTTCTCCTTTGCCGAGATAATCCATCCACCTCACAGGTGTGGTATATCAAGATGCTGATTAGACAGCATGATTATTGCACAGGTGTGCCTTAGGCTGGCCATGCCAAAAGGCCACTCTAAACTGTGCAGTTTTCCTGTATTGGGGGGGTCCGGGGGGTCCGAAAACCAGTCAGTATCTGGTGTGACCACCATTTGCCTCACGCAGTGCAACACATCTCTTTCGCATAGAGTTGATCAGGTTGTTGATTGTGGCCTGTGGAATGTTGGTCCACTCCGCATCCCAAACATGCTCAATGGGTGACATGTCCGATGATTCTGCTGTCCATGCAAGAACTGGGGTGTTTTCAGCTTCCAGGAATTGTGTACAGATCCTTGCAACATGGGGCCGTGCATTATCATGCTGCAACATGAGGTGATGGTCGTGGATGAATGGCACAACAATGGGCCTCAGGATCTCGTCACGGTATCTCTGTGCATTCAAAATGCCATCAATAAAATGCACCTGTGTTCGTTGTCCATAACATACACCTGCCCATACCATAACCCCACCGCCACCATGGGCCACTCGATCCACAACGTTGACATCAGCAAACCACTCACCCACACGACGCCATACATGCTGTCTGCCATCTGCCCTGTACAGTGAAAACCGGGATTCATCCGTGAAGAGAACACCTCTCCAAAGTGCCAGACGCCATCGAATGTGAGCATTTGCCCACTCAAGTCGGTTACGACGACGAACTGCAGTCAGGTCGAGACCCCGATGAGGACGACGAGCATGCAGATGAGCTTCCCTGAGACTGACAGTTTGTGCAGAAATTCTTTGGTTATGCAAACCGATTGTTGCAGCAGCTGTCCAGGTGGCTGGTCTCAGACGATCTTGGAGGTGAAGATGCTGGATGTGGAGGTCCTGGGCTGGTGTGGTTACACGTGGTCTGCGGTTGTGAGGCCGGTTGGATGTACTGCCAAATTCTCTGAAACGCCTTTGGAGATGGCTTATGGTAGAGAAATGAACATTCAATTCATGGGCAACAGCTCTGGTGGACATTCCTCAAGTCAGAATGCCAATTGCACGCTCCCTCAAAACTTGAGACATATGTGGCATATTGATGTGTGATAAAACTGCACATTTTAGAGTGGCCTTAGAGTGGCCTTTTATTGTGGCCAGCCTAAGGCACACCTGTGCAATAATCATGCTGTCTAATCAGCATCTTGATATGCCACACCTGTGAGGTGGATGGATTATCTCAGCAAAGGAGAAGTGCTCACTAACACAGATTTAGACAGATTTGTGAACAATATTTGAGAGAAATAGGCCTTTTGTGTACATAGAAAAAGTCTTAGATCTTTGAGTTCAGCTCATGAAAAATGGGGGCAAAAACAAAAGTGTTGCATTTATATTTTTGTTCAGTGTACATATTTGAATTCAGGAATGTCATGGAATATTTTTTTAAATTATTATTATTATTATTTTTTTCTGGCCTGAGCAAGAACTGATCTAATATATATATATATATATATATATATATATATATATATATATATATATTAATAAACCAAGCAAAACTGATTTTGACAGCTAGTGATAATCTATTTTATGGAAAAGCTTATACATTTTCAATACATTTTGACATGGGGGTGGGAACCCAGCAAACACAAGTTATAATGTTTTTATCTGACAAATTTATTATGACAGATGTCCCTTTTTTTACGTTATAAATACATTTTTCACAACATGGTAGAAACATAATTATGACCGTTTTAATCAGGTCAACTGGTCTCCTTACAATGTTTTGAAGATGTACTTACCACATTCAAGCTTTTACATTATATCCTTTCATAATCCTGCATAATTGTGCATTATCTTTTAAAGTTATTTTCTTTCAACAAACAACAAACATTGTGTCATAAGACAGTTTGGCCTGGTTGGTTTTTGGTACTGACCTGTTTTTATTAATTATTTTGACACCTAAATAAAAGGTCTTACAAAAGTTGGTGTTTGGTCTGGTGTTGTTTTCATAGTAAACACACACGATATTTACGTTTTTGACTACTTGCAGAAAACAGACCAGGTTGGTATTTTTACGTTTCTAAAATATTTTATTTTGGTTACATTATTACTATTATTATTATTTAAATTTAGATGTGGTTTTAAAACGTTGTACTGCAACATTACCTAGTTACAACCAAAATACAATGCAAAATAAAATAACATTTACAACCAAAATACAATGCAAAATAAAATAACATTTAGGCATTTTGGGTTTAAAAATCTCCAAAGACTTCGGTGCCAGCGTAAATAATAAAAACCTGAAGTACTGTTCTTCACACACCTCTGCGACAAATTCATACAGAATAAACTCGGTTCTTTTAACACTGCTACAGCTCGACGAAGCTATGGAATCTGTTTTGAATTAGTTTAGTTCAGGTGTAAAGGCTGTCATCATTACCTGTGTGAGCTGTGATGTGTCGCCTGTGCAACAGCTGCTGCGGTGACGCACAGAAGAGCTCGAAGCCAACGTAAACACTCGAAGACGCTTCACATTCGCCAAGAAATGACGGAGAAAGTCGTCGAAAAATGAGCACGAAGTAAACGATATCCGGTGTGTAAACGGGGTTTCCAGCATTGTTGGTGGAGTTTGCTGTCATCCTGAATCCCAGCAGTTTTTCAGTGTGTAGTGAGTTTGATCTGTAAACTGGACTAAAGGGTGATGGGGGCAGGACAGATCAACCACTGACAGATGTGCTGCTGTCATACTCAACGTGTCAGCTTATACCTTACTATTTAAAAGTCAATAAAAGCATACAATGCTTTATATGTGGGTGACGAGACTACCAAACAAGGTTTTGAGTCAACACTTGTATTGGGGCAAGTTGTCACTTGTTTTAAATGTATACATTACAATATGTGCTGCCCAAAATATTTTTTTTCATATATTTTATATGATTTATCATTTTTCATATTTGTTTCATAATTGCAAATCAATCAAATCAATCAATCAGTCAATCAATCAATTAATCAATCAATCTAGCCCCAGTCTCCTTATTTAATAAAAGCAATTTTGCTGCTGTTGTTTTTCACTTAATGTGTACACACACACACACACACACACACACACACACACACACACATCACCAGTCAAGTTTTTGAACAGTTTTTAATGTTTTTTTAAAAAAGTCTTCTGCACACCAAGCCTGCATTTATTTGATCCAAAGTACAGCAAAAACAGTACAATTTTGAAATATTTTTACCATTTAAAATAACTATTTTCTATTTTAATATATTTTAGAATGTAATTCATTCCTGTGATTTCAAAGATGAATTTTTAGCATCATTACTCCAGTCACATGATCCTTCAGAAATCATTCCGATTTGCTGCTTAAAAAACATATTTTATTATTATGTTGAAAACAGCTGAGCAGAATTTGTTCAGGTTTCTTCGATGAATAGAAAGTTCAGAAGAACAGCATTTATCTGAAATACTGCTTCCTGTATTGACCACACGCCCCCTGCCAGCCGCTGAGAGATGCTGCAACTGAAAATACTACTGACATTGCTCAAAAGACTAATTATGAATTCCTGCATTTGACGTGTACAGAATTTCGCTGAGAGCAGCACTACTATATAAAGACCAGCGACATGAATTATGTGATTCTTAATGGCATGACGCTTTCAGATTTTTTAAAGTGAATGAGCTCATGTTATGATGAAATGTTGGTTTAAGACCGCATTTTACACAAGAGGATGAATAAGTTTGATGCAAAAAACAAAAAAAAAAACTATTTGTAGTTTATTGTCAGTTAGACTGTGGAAGGAGGTTAATCATAATTAATTGTAACCAAAGTTAAAATGCATTATAATAACTTTTTACATCTGAAATTAGTTGCTTATCATGATGCATTTTAACTTTGGTTACTTATAACATAAACTTATTAACATTTGTGTGTGTGTGTGTGTGTGTGTGTGTGTGTGTGTGTGTGTGTGTGTGTGATTCAATTAGGATTTAAGTAAAGTGTTACCAAATATTCTTTTTTAATTATTATAAATGAGAAATGTGTAACAGCTAACACCATTTTAAACAGCCAGTGCATATCTGTTTATCACTATTGCTATTGCTATCACTATTGTTTCCATGCTGTTTTTATTCTCTGCATCAATATAGTCTTAAAAAATAGAAACTTGTAACAGTATGTTGTATTGAATATTCTGGCCTACTGGTTGCAGAAGTTGAGGCCTGCTGAAATGTCGCTCAGCATCAGTGGAGTTTAAACAGAATAAACACAAATTCACAACAAATGTTTGGTCTGGCTCATTTCAGGAGGACGAGGTCTTGATTTACAGTGTGTGACAGAGAATATGACGGCACTAAGTCATTTCATGTATTCTCATCTCATCTCAGCAGACAGGAGGGGTCTTAAAATATCCTAGCCCATACATATTTTACAGCAGCATTCTCTCTTCTATGATGACTTGCTCTCTATTTTTCTCTCTTATTCTTCCTGTCTTTGCCAGTTTTCCGTGTATGGTGATAAAAAAAGATGGAAAAGCTCACAACTTAACAAAACAAACCTGTATGACATTGCATATTTTTTTTCTGAAATGACTCATATTCCTCCCCTCCACCTTTCTCAGCCTCAGTGTTTGTCTGAGAGGATATTGATAGGCATACTATCTTCTCAATGCAGACTCATCCATTCTTTCACAATGGAGCAACACAATCCATCATGTCTAATTCAATCCATTAAGAGGTGTGTTCTGTATTTCTCTCCTCACTGAGCTCTCAGATGCATATTAGAGCTGAAGTGGATGATGCTGTGCTGAGTGACCATTAGCAGTCAATGACTATTTTATTCTAGCAATTTCCACTCTGGCTGAAGCACTCTCTACTTTGCTCTGCTGTCTGCTATTTCTCTCCAAACTTTTCTTTATAAAAGCATATATACACAGTTAATAAATGCAGCCTTTGTGAGGAAAGTATGGAAGCTTGTTTCTGCCACTGAATAAAATTCTGGCTTCTGGCTTTTTTTTTCCTTCTAGATTTGTGAGATATAAACTTGCAGTTCTGACTCTGTGACTTGCTATTCTGACTTTTCTTGCAATTCTTAACTTCTTTTCTCCAGTTTTAAAGTCAAATTCTGAGGGGAAATAATACTTACTAAGAATTGTGAGAAAAAAAGTCCGAATTGTGAGATAAAAAGTCACAATTACCTTTTTATTCAGTGGCAGGAATGGAGAATTCTTTCTAAAACATAAAAAAATATCTTACCAACCACAAAATTTTGAATATTAAAGTAACAATCAGTCAAAACATTTTTGTTAGGTACAAAATTTCTCTGGAAAATTAGAAAAAAAAATAAAATATATATATATATATATATAACAAATAAATTAAAATATTTAAATAAAATAAATAAATTAATAAACAAACAAACATACATATATACATACATACATATTGGGGAAAACAAAAAAAGAAAGAAAAAATAAACAAAAATGTATCAATCAGTCAGTTGGACATTATATATTTTAATTAGTTTACAGTAAAATATTAGTTTGTTACAGCTTCATCCGTTTTATCAGTGCTAGTGTGTGTTTAGAAAAGAAACATTAAGGGCCTTACAGAACCTAAAAATAAATTTAAAAAATAATTAAAAAATAATCTTAGAGCTTTTTTTGTGCATGACAAGATTTATATCCAGTATTATAAAATTCAGTTAAATATTCATGGAACATGCTTCTAAATATATAGGCCAGGAAATAGTATGCTAATCCTTTTATATGTCTGATCCTTTGTTCTGTATCTGGAGAACTAAAATTAAAAATACCTTACATTTATAGATACAGGAATGTTACATTTTGGATTTAACTGCAAATCATCCTATCTCAACAAAAATGAGAAGATATGAGAAAAATGTAGACACAGTTAATGTTAATTTAATACATTGTATTTCCATGTCCAAACAAAACATTTCTGTTGTTCTATAGCTTTGGGTCATAGACAGATACGGAGAGTAGACTATCATTTACTCTTCTGCTGTGCTAGAGGTGAAAGGGGAGTAAGGCCAGAGCCTTTATCAATTACCATCGCCCTGAAGCTATATTGATCCACTGTGGTCTCTGCACTTCCTCACAAGACTCAGAATAATCTTGAGCAGCTGCATTAGGGTTTGTGATATCTCATCACTTAAGGTTACATGCAGGTTTTGTGTCTCCAGTGCTGCAGGGCCTCTAATGCCAAGACAGCATGCAGAGAGGGCACTGTAGAGGGGGTCATGCACCTGCTTTATGTTAGAGGGCGCTAGTGGTTGCCATCGATTGAATTGGCATCCTATAGGCAAGATGAAGTTTGCTTCACACAAAATAGTTTAAATCTATACAACATATCTAGCAGTGCTGCTTGTAATCTACCCTATTGGTCAAGCATTCAACCAATCAACATGCTACTAGTTTGCATATTTAAAACAACAGAGTGCAACAGAACCTGACCACTTTTCAAATGACTTGGTTCTGGAAGTATTTCTCACATTCGTTTTTCCTATAAGCATTAAAAAAGTATTTGTTAAAGAGTTATACTAAGCCAACCAGCCATTAGGTGTATCACAACATTGTATTTAAAAAAAAAAATTAGACAAAAAGATAAGACTTGGTACAAGACTGTACACTTAACAGCCTTAATGTGGACAAAAACTACAAAACCCATTAAGCATTGCGAGAGACATTAAGTTAAATTAAATTTTAATTAAATTAAAAATGCTAAAACTATTCATAATATATATTTAGTGAGGGAGACTGACTATACACATTATTTGCAGTGCTTCATGTGGGCGGACATGAGTTAATTTGTGATTCCTTTTGTGATTAATTTGTGAGAGTTTTTTGAGGAATCATGCTAATGTAGTTTTTCACCAGGGATTCCTCTGTTTAACATGATTATTTAAAACATTAACTGAAATCATGCTGGCTGATGGCTTTAACAAAAGCATATATGATCAATTAACAATGTCATCATATGTTTGTATCAAACGGTTTATACTGTATGCTATCGTTAAAAATCATTTCTCCCATGGATAAAGTTAAATTTTAGATTTGAAACCCGACTGTTGCACTGTATTGGACACTGCATTGGATTAAATGTTGCTAAAAGAATAGTGCTCATCAGTGCCCCCTATGCCTAAAGTCCTTCATACAACTTTTTAAATGTTTCAAAGCTTAACTAACAATTACCAGACGATTCAGATGAAGTAACAAGTGGTGCCAGTGTGAAAATTAAAACACGATAGAAAAGAGATTAATCTTAGTTTTAAATAATAGTTTTAAATAATAACATTCAGGGATTTAAAAAAAAAAGTAAAATAAAATAATTAATTAATAAATGAGGCTCATGCTGAGAGATGCAAGTAAAAAGTACTTTATATACTGTAAATATATATTTCATATTTCTGTTGAGGTTTAATGTATTTTTATGTCAGTTTTAGTTATTTCAGTACTTAAAATTATTTCCAATCTGGTCTCATGGAGAAAACGTACCTCTGGAAACGTTTTTGCAAGATACAAAATGCGTACCGCCATGTATGTTTCGTGATATATTTGATGTGAAATGCCCACTGGGTGGCAGTAAAAAAGTGTTCGGTTTTTTCCCAGAACAGATGAACCTTCTGACTTGAAATGTCCATTGAGTGGCGCTATAAGTCTAATGTTCCGTGACGTTTTAAAATAACGTACCATCTGCACTACACCTAAACCTATCCGATAATATGAACAAAAGTGAATGTGATGTAAAAACGCAATCGCAAGCATGCCGTTTTAGCTTGTTTTTTGATCTCTTATCTTTCAGCTTTCATCATGAGTTATGTTTTTGACGGGATTCGTACCCATGGATTCCACATCCTAAGTCCAATTCCGTGCGGCTGAGCTACCGATAAAGTTTATTACATCCGCAAAGAGAAACATATGGAGCTGTAATCATAACTGTGTACAAAAACGATTACAAGCGCTCACTGTTTTACTGCCTCTAGTGTTCATTTATGTAGGAAACTGCAGTGATATGTACTTATTGGTTCATATTTCGCGTTTTGCGAAAAAGTTCCCAGAGGTACATTTTCGTCACAAGACCAGGTTTATTTCACAGTTCTAATTTTTAAAGGTTTTTTTTTGTTTGTTTGTTTGTTTTAGTTTTAAGTGTTTCATTCCGTTTTTATTCAGTTTTATCTCAATTGACGAAAATTATTTTAATAGTTATCATTCTCGTTAACAATAACATCACTGGCTGTAATTAATTATGATCAAATCATCTCTTACACATACAGTAACCTCACTCCTGCCTTCTGTAGGGTTCTAGCCAGTTTCTTTGCTCAGATAATGAGGAACATAAGATGATGAATTGCTATTAGCAAGGTGTTAGGAAACTACCTGCTCTCACAGACTCCCACTGTACATTCATCTAGCTGTAAGGCTGCAGATCCCAGCGGACTCTTCCCAGCAGCTCCCTGTCCTACTTTCACTGGCCAAATGCAAGTAGTTACCGAACAGGGGTGGAACAGCAGTCAGGGTCAGTCAGCGAGCGCCTCTCTATGGGACAAGCAGTGTTAAATTAGCTAGTACTTTATTAGCATATGGACTGCACCTAAAATGTGGTGAATGGAAAAGTTAAATATCCATATATGTCCTTTTTGTAGGTCATTGTAGCCTATGACTTAAGTCTTTAAGAGGCCTTTTATTAATATTAGCCTAATATCTGTAATATGCAAATCTAAAAGGGAAGAAACTTCAGTTTCATACAGGGCATGTTCCTGGATCTTTGTTCGTCTTGAAACAACATTATCAGTCAATCATATTTCAGGTGTAATGGTGCATTCACACCAAAAGCGAATGTAATGCAAAGTCAATGCAAAGACGCAAATTCACGCCAGGCGACACGTGAAAAACGTGAAATGGGTGATGCATTTGCTGCAAATGTGCAATGTTTGAAAAATTCCAACTCTAGTGGGAAATTTGCATGATGCCTTGTCGCACAAGCCAATCAGCAAAGATCTTATTGACACGTCTGGTTGTACCAGAAAATATTTTTTTGAAATTGTTTTTATGTTTTTATTTGTGCGAGTAAAGGTCCTTGCACACTGAGTCCGAAATTTTCGTATGCGTTTTTTGTTTTCGTCATCCTAAAAATTCGTCACGCACAGAAACCTTGCACACTGAGTCCAATGCGTATTAATTAATATGTTGCGAAGAAATTTGCAAAACAATACAAAATGGAGTCTTCAAGCAGTGAGGATGATTTTGTTGTCCTCTCTCTTCTTAAAAAGAGAAAAAGAGCTGCGGGATTATCATGAGCGATTCAGAGTTTACTTCAGGATGTCAGTGTCTCAGTTTGATGCTTTGCTAGTGATACTGGAGCCACATATTAAAAAGAAGACCACCAATTTCTGAGAACTCAGTGTGCAAGAAACCTATACTATATGCTTTGTGCTGCGAGACGAAGTGGATCAACTTGGCGCCATTCTGGATTTTGGCGTTCGCTTGTACTGTGGCTATGAATTCAAAACATGTCTCAAAATGCTTGCTACAGATGTGAAAAATGCAGAAAATCAAACCTGATCCGATTTTTTTTTTTTTTTTTTTTAAATGATAGATGAAAGTTTCGGAGGCAGTGACTGACACAACGTGAGGTCCCGCAAGTAATCTGGAGCGCAGTGCGATGAGAATATTTGCTTCGTGTTTGGTGTGCACACACCATTCAGGTCTTTCCACACTGAATCCGAAATTTTCGTGTGCGTTTTTTTTTTTTTCGTATTCATCATCGTCACGGACAGAAACCTTGCACACTGTGTCAAAATGCTTGCTAGAAATGTGAAAAACGGCGAAAATCGAATCTGATCCGAATTTTTTTTTTTTTATGACGGCCGAAAGTTTCAGAGATAGTGTGTAAACGTGATTGATACAATGTGTGGTCGTATTTATTTTTTACCATGCAAACATTTCGGACAAAAATTCCGGACTCTGTGTGCAAAGACCTTTGCAGTAATGTTTTAGTTAGGTGAATGTGGGATATCATGTTGCTTATTTTTCAAAAATGGGTTGCAGGTAAGTTTTGATAGGACAGTAGAGAAAAAAACAATGCTTAATGTGAATTATTGAATTCAACTAACCATATAATCATACTTAGTAATGAAAAATCTTTCAAAAGGGAGGTGAAGTGACATCCAGATTAAAGTGAAACCATTAGAGAACCACTGCTCTAAAGCATCATAGCCCTTCAAATAAATGACTTTGAAATAACTAATATATTCTAATAATGATGCAATGACTGCTGCATTTTAAATTTGGCTCTGAAAGAGAGCGTTCATATTCTCCCTCAGATGGCGTATTGGATCAATAGCCATCAGCTGCTAGGACTCCTGTCTACTGCATGCCTTCTCATCTCAGACAGACTGTTGGCCCTCCTTACAAACAATAGGAGAACAGAGACATCTGCAGCAGAAATAAGCCCCTATGGCGGTGACAGTGGGGTGGTAATGGTGTTGGGCAGGTTTGGAGGAGCTGAGCTGAACTAGAACAGATAGGAGAGACGGGCCAGTGGAAGGTGAGATCTTCGCCTGTCGCGGGAAGCTGGAAATGTTTGCTCTCCCACAGGTTATGCATCGCCCCATAAGGAGTGGATTATAAATAGATGACTTTGCTTTCTTGATGCAACACAGAGTGCATTTTGCTTCACTTAGGAGCACAACACAATGCATTGTGATCTTTCTGTTCGCTAGCGTTCAATAGCAACAGAAAGATGTATAATGGCCTTGTGTACAGCAAAGAGAGGACTGGCTTTTTTTAACTGTTTTAGCAACCATCTGATAACTTTCAAAAACATACCTTACTTCCACTTTAGACACCATTTCAACTCTTTGTGTGGAATAACATTACAAATAAAGATGAAAAATTAAAAAAATATATAAAATGGGGGGGGGGGGGTTAAAAAAAACAAACTGGTGGCACTGAGCATGTGAATAAAATAAAAATAATAAAATAAAATAAAATAAAACAATTGGTAAGAAAAGGTTAAAACCAAATTTGAATTAAAAAAGCAAAAAAAAAGCTTAAAAAAACAAGAAGATTCACTATTTTTAGGTCATTGTTTAAAAAAGCTAATTTGTGACATTGAGCATATGAATAATAAAATAAAATACAATCAAATAAAATAAATATGGAAATTAGGCAAGAGAAGCTTAAAACCAACATTAAAACAAATTTAGATTCACTAGTTTTAGTTTAATATTAAAAAAGCTAATTTGTGACATTGAGCATTTAATTAAAAAATAAAATCAATAAAATAAAATAAAATAAGCAAATTTGTGACACTGAACATGTGAATAATAAAATCAAATAAAAGCAATTAGATAAAAGACAGTAACCACTAATAGTTTCATGAATGAATTAACCAACATCACTGTGATCCCAAAATTAAAGAGAGACAGAAATAATCACGAGTCATTGTAAGCTTATCATGATTTATAATATACTCATCCTCATAATCATTATTGATAAATCTCTTTACAGTTATAATCTTTTGGAAGGAAAAGATGGATCTCTTGTTCTCTTTCCAAGATTGTCTTTTAGGTTTAGCATTAGCGTCCAGTGGTCCTTGTAAAGTGCATGACATTTATCACATCCAGAGAATGTATCGAGTCTTCCATCTCTTGGTTCTTCTCTTTGTTATATTATTGTGCTCAGTTTTTTAAAGTTTTTTTTTTTTCTTTATCCTAGAAAACAAAAGGTCTGTACAAGAAATGAAAGATCAGGCCTCCTGGATGATAATGTGGGGACAATGTCACATATACACATAGACACATGCAGACCAACACCTAATAGCTCAGCTCATCCGCTGATGTGCACAGTTCATTATCTGTCAACCTGTTGACATCAAGAGTATCTCCACAGACGGTGAAGAGAGGTGTACTGCTACACAGAAAGATAATGTGCTTTTTCAAGCAGAAGTTTGCCATTCATAGTTTTATAAGGCCTTGTTCACTCAGGCAGCAAAAAATCGATTTTTCAGCATGTAATAGATCAAAATAGATCCAAATCACATTCACAGGTCATCTGAAATGAAAGTTGGTCGATTAAAATCAGATTTCTGGAAATGTGCTTCAATAACCTTGTGTAAATAGAAGCACATTTTAGCGCACTTTTAAAAAGAGCACTTATGGAAATTATATATATATATATATACAGGATCCTATATGTCAGGATCCTGCCCTGACAGTCTTGTCTGTCCTGTCTTTGTTTAATGTATCTTTGTTCATTTTGTGCCTGAGCACATGGCTGTCTTTGTTTGTGTTGGCCATGTGCTCCCCTTGTCCTGCCCCCTCATTTCCAGTTACCACACCCCTTTGTTTAGTCCTCCTTTACTTGAGCATGTTCACCTGATCCTTATGTGCTCTACTCCCTTTATATTGTGCTATCTTTTCCTCTTGTGTTTGCTGGTTTGTTTTGTGCTTATCTGGTTAGTCTGGTCCTGTAGTTATCTTTGTGATAGTTTTTGAGCTAGTCAAGATAAAGTTCTTGTTGTATTTTTCCCTGGCCTTATTTTTTTGGCTTCTCTAGGTTTTTTGTTTTTCTCTAGTTTAGTAGTTCTCATTCTTCTCTCTTTAGTTTTCTGCAAGGTTGCAGTCTTGTTTTATTTACTTTTGTGTTTTGTTCTCCTTTGGCTTAGTCAATTTGTCTTTAGTATTTATTTTCTTTTCGCTCAGTAGCTAGTTTAGGTGATCTTAAGAAATCCTATTTCTTATAATATATATATATATATTTTTTTTGGCAATTTAATTGATTTACATGAAAATGTATTATGGTTTAAATTAAATGCAGTGAATTGAGCTTAAGTGTTTTTTTTTTCAACCTGAAGTAGGACTTAAGTACATTTTTATGCAGTTTCATAAATCTGTTGTATTTGAAATATAAAGTGGCCTGCTGAATGTACTGACAAACATTTATCGTAAAATAATATATTTTAAAGTAATTTCCATTAAAACTTTTCAAAAATCTTTGTAATTACACATTTATAATGATAAAGTTGCAATTTAGTACATTTTAAATTAGTAATTACAAGTAATTTTAAATATCAAATACCATACTACACTTCAAATTATAACCAAGTACTTTACCTGTGCTTTAGTATGTTAGACAACACATCAAAATAAGTGTACTTTAAAGCATGACAAATTATTAAACTAATTTAAACAATTGTAACATTTTTAATTTGACATTATTACAAAGTGCACTTCTTAAAATTGCTTTTAAGTGTGTTAAGAAGCACATTAGTGATAGTATACTTTAAGTACACTTAAGTGGCCTTTTATTTCATTAATATTATGCTATTAATATATGCAAGTGCAGATGTTACTAATATTAATATCTGCAGGTTCAGATATTAATATAAGTGCAGATATAATTTCTGCAAGTGTAGATGTGTAAAAATACACTTTTTAATTTTGAAGTACACATTTATTACAATTAAGCACACTTCTTTTTCACAAGGGTATAAGCAGTCAGATTGGATTTCAAAGTTATACTTTTTCAAAATTGAGGGTGCAGTGTCTATATAATGTCATAGACAACATCCACCCATTTTTGTGTTTTTTAGTGAACTATGTGGAATTAATTATATGCTACATAGTAAATAAATGCATTGGATGAATAAAATACAACATATCTCAGTTGTTATAAAAGAAAGTAGCTTTTATATGCCAATATAAAGTCTAATGTTAAAGTCATTACCATGTGAGCAATACAGATATGCTATATTAGATACTGGCTTCAGTGTCTTAACAAACAGATCCAGTCACTTTAAACACTGCAGCACAGACAGGCGGTCCAAAACAACTGCATTTGGAAAACAAATCGGATTAATGTGCAGCGTGAACAAGGCCTAACTTTCACTTCAAAACAAGATGAGACGCAAGCTCAGAGCTCCCGCCTCCATCAACCCCAAAACACCTTCATTACTATCTGTTTCTGAATCACATCTGCTCATCCTTCCTCTCAATCTTGGTCTGTTCATCTATCTGTCTGTTCATTCGTCCACCCACCCATCTTTATCTATATATACATTGTATTTCCATATTGCCTGTAGCCTACATGTTTATAGCAAATGAGGGCTTATGTTTTTGTTTTTTTTATCCATAAATCATGCCTGAGAGTGAACAGTAAAGCCTGTAATGACATTCAGTTGAATATTGATTAGATATAAAGGCTTGGTTTGATTGCTGATACATTTATATATCGCAGTAATCAATAGGCAGTAATCAATAGCTTCTATGATAATTACAGTTAGAGGTTCTTTTTTTCTGAGCGTTGGTGCTTAACGCATATGAAGTATACTAATACTACAATACATCTAGATTTGGATAAGGTTTAAAGGATATAATTGCAGCGGTGAATCTGACGACTATTAAGAAACTGCGTTACATGGCGGAGGTGTTTTATAAAGTTATAGCTTGTGTTAAGACAACAATGAAAGCAGCGAATTCTTTGAAAGTATCGTCACAAAGCTGTGTTCGCATATGGACGTTAAAAGTATTCGAAATCTCTAGAGTATTACAAATGTACAGACCGACTGTCGTAGTGAATATATTTCAAAACACTATATTCACAATTTCAGACAGAACGAGGCAGCTATGGAGACGCTATTAAATACGATACTTTGAGAGCATCAGTTCGGCGTATTTTGCTATTAAACGCTTGCGACATCTTATTAAGAATTCCTTCATCTCAAAGACGATTTGTAGCCCTGGCAGTGTAAAAGGGCTTGTCCAATTACTGCATACCATCCTTTGCGTGGACATCCAATATAAAAGGGCTTCCGCATGCATTCAACAACACACACGGAAAAGAAAAAACATCGAGAAAGTCTGTTTTCCTGAGGCACTTGACAAGCATCCTCAGAGTGGCGAATGTTATGTATGATACACAGTCATTAAAACAGGATGCGATGGAATCGGTGAAGGTAAATATGTTAAAATTCATTGTGATTCTAAAATATGATGAAGGAATGGGTGCAAAAGAATTTTCTGTAGGCATAAATGCCTTAAACTACGACAAATAAGTCAACGTGATTTGTTTTACCTCACAAATCCCTCTTACCTCATGTCTTTTGCATACTCTAATCAATTAATTTCAACTCCCAACATTTTTCTTATCAGATATCGTATTTTGCTGAGAAATACGTCACATTATACAAGTAAAATGGGTTGTGAAGAGTTTCATGTTGGCTGATCACATTCTTGACACAAGTTCATGTCTTTTCAGTGTCTGGTCCATTAAGGCTAAACGTAAAAGTGATGGCTGCAATATGTCGCTCAGTCTTCCAAGTCTGTGAGACCCTTCTTAAGCTTTCTCTAGACATTTCCTTAAACTGGTGAAAGCAGGTAGCATGGCTTAGCATAGGTTCAAACCCCAACCCTCACTCGTTGAAGCTCTGGGCAGGGGAAGTAAAAGTGTTATTAGGTTAGGAAGTCTTGCATTTGGAAAGGGTGGAGTGAATGGCGCACCACGCTCCTGGATATGGCAGTACTGCCTCACTGAGAGGCTTTCAAAGTTTTCAGAGAGAATTTGCGTAGCCTCGGTGGCCGGAGGCCTACATCTCATTCGGCCAGCGTAACAGCAAACATAGCGGCAGGGAGATCTGCCAAGTATTTTGGCAGTGGAGTGAATCTAATTCTGAGAAAAACCTTGGGCAGTTGAACGTGTTTAATCTAGGGTGGTAGAGTATATACTATTTAGTTACCAGAGCTTTTTTACTTCTCAGCTATAAATTGCATAGGTCCTGATTTCAAAACAAAAGGTTTTCTGCTATTATTTCCCACTTTAAAGACCCCATGAAATGGTTTTACGAAAACAATGTCATGACTAAAGACTGGAGAGAAAAAAGCCCTCAAAAATAAATACATATTAATAAATAAATAAATAAATCAGTTACTAATGTAAAAAACAATAAAATAGATTTTATTTGTTACTTAAAAAATATGATTCCTTAAGTACACATTGCTACATTTGTATGGATAAATATACCTTTGCATATGCATAATGGTGTAGTTACATTATCTACCAGCAGGGGCTAACTGCGGACTAACCAGCAAAACTAGTTGGCACTAGAGGAAGAAGACTTTCTCAGTCTAGGGAGCACTGAATCAGCCAAATTTTTAAAAAAAAATACCGCTAAATAGATTATATAAACAGTATTTTGCTTCATTTTCTCAGAAAGGCTGAAAATTTGAAATATATCTTAATATATGAAGAACACTACATTTCAATGGCCTCAAAAGGAACTGAATTAAAAGCTGCAAAAGTCCATTTTGATTTCATGAGGTCTTTAACATCAACACAACAGACAATGCTAGAGAAACCATCTTTAGTTATGAGGATAAGAGGTGTCAAATGTACGGACATTTAATGGGACAAAATCATCAGAATCCCTTGTTATTAAATCAGGGATTGAGATTTGAGTTAGATCTCCCCCATATCCAAATGTAGTGCTTTGAAATGCTCGTTTTAATTGGTGCATCTCACTCTCCCTCGCTTAATTAAACCAAACTAAGGAATGAACAACCTTGATGGTATTCGACCCTGAAAGTGGGCTATTACACTATAACTAATGTATTAGCCTACTAACATAGAAAACAATCTGCAAAACCTTGCAACCTTAAAACAAAAACAAGCATTTATAATATTGCACATAACGTTAATCTCACAGAGAAAAATATTTATATTGATAAAGATATGAATACTTATTTCTAGTTTCGTAAGTATCATTCTTACTACATGCATGCTACAAGGAATGTGTACCAGACATGCACCACAAAAGTAGTAGAATATTTCCTATCTCTTACAAAAGCTATTCAAGGAAGCATAATTCTCATACAAGTTTTATCCAAATTCTCCAGCATCATATTATGAGCAGGATGCACCATGAAATGGCACTAAAATGTAAAAAGAACATAAAAATGCAATAAATAGCGGCAGTGAACTTCATCTTTGGTGACCTGACTTAGTGAGATAGTGTTTTGCTGTTGTTGGCTGCAATGTCACAGTAAAATATCTACACTCCCGTAGCCCCCCATCAGGTGCTTGTAGGGGTAGATCGTCATTACAAAAGACATTTCTCATACACATGGAATGCTTGGAAGTTTACAATGCTGGGAAAAGTAAGTGACTGGAGGAAATGATGCAATGGAGGGCAGCTGCTCATGCAGTATAGTGGAATGACAACAATGGAAAAATGGGCGACTTCGAAACAATCTTCTCTCCACTTTCAGGTCTGTTTACTCTAACATGGGACACACTGAGATCCTAGGCAGCAAAGAGGGAAAAAACGGTCATAGAGATCAAGAAAAGGGGCAGTTTAACCGGCTTTCCAGGCCCCCAAGATTGGTCATGTATGTATTTCTCCGTCACAAGATGGAATGTAACATTTTAGGTACCGCACGTGGTACGCTGTTGCGGCTGGCAGGACAGGCAGCGTTTGTGCATCCACAGAGAAATACATCCTCCGTGGTGATTCTTCACAAATATACATTAACTCCTCCACATTTTAAAGCCACTAATCAATTGGAGTGGCAAAATTGTTGATCTTCCCAGGTACAAATACACTCAAGGTGTCCTCAGGTTGGCAGTGAATGGGCAGTGAATGGGAGTCAGGAATTGGTCCCTCTATGCTACGCTTGCATCTATTGGTTAGGCTACGATTTGGCTACTGTTGCAAGCAGAACAACTACTAGAACAGTCACACGGAAAAGACAAACTCCATGCAGACACTGAACACGAGGATGCAAAACAACGTCCCCCGCCGATCAAGTTTTCCAGAACTTGCGACAGGGAATGGGGATGGAATGATGGAGAGGTCTTCTTGACTGATCCTTTGCTCAAAGAGACGCATTTCAGTTGTCCCGTCTTGAAACTCTTGCACCAGGCATCTGAAGCCTTCAAAACCGGGGTTTGTACTCCCCTACTTTATCTCACCTTCTTCGTCAAGGCAGTTCAAAGCAGTTATACATCTGTAAGCATTTTGGTGACGTTAACATAGTTAGTGTTGGTTAGGGTGCAGTTGCCGGTCTTGATGTTCTCCTCTCGAAAGTCCTCGTTGCTATTGTTCACAGCTTCTTGAATTTCCATGTAGTCAGACTTACTCATGGTTGACCCGCTGCGGCTCTTTTTCAGGTCCTCCGAGGAGTCGATCTTGGGGACGCTGGTCACGTTGAGGTACTGCGCCTGTTCCTCGCCCTCCGTCTCTCGATGGTAGAAGTAGTTGAAGTTGGAGACTATGACGGGCACGGGCAAGGCAATGGTCAGCACACCAGCGATAGCGCACAGGGATCCCACAATCTTGCCTCCGATGGTCGTTGGAACCATGTCACCATACCCTACAGTCGTCATTGTGACCACGGCCCACCAGAAGGCATCGGGGATGCTGATAAACTGCGAGTCGGCCTCGTCCGCCTCGGCGAAGTAGACGGCACTCGAAAAGAGGATGACTCCGATGAAGAGAAAGAAGATAAGCAGCCCGAGCTCCCTCATGCTGGCCTTGAGCGTTTGCCCCAGAATCTGCAGCCCTTTGGAGTGCCTCGACAGTTTGAAGATCCTGAAGACTCGCACTAATCTGATGACCCTCAAAATGGCAAGCGACATGGCTTGCTGCCCTTGCTGACCATCCTCTGGCTTCTCTGCTAGCTCTGTGCCCAAGGTGATGAAGTAAGGTATTATAGCCACGATGTCAATGATGTTCATTATATTGACAAAGAAGCCTGCCTTGCTGGGACACGCAAAGAAACGCACCAGGAACTCGAAGGAGAACCATATGATGCAAAGGGTCTCCAGGATGAAGAAGGGGTCAGTAAAGTAGGTGGAGGTGTAAGTATTTGTTGAGTTGGATTTGGACATGGACCGTTCAAAGTTTTCCTCGCTGCGAAAAACTGGAAGTGTCTCCAGGCAAAAACTGACTATAGATATGAGGATGACCATGACGGAAATGATGGCAATAATCCGGGCAGGCCCTGAACTTTCAGGGTACTCAAAGAGCAGCCATACCTGCCTCTGAAACTCATTTTCTGGCAGGAGTTTCTCCTCCTCCTTAATAAATCCTTCATCCTCCCTGAACATCTCAATGGCTTCTTCCCCGAGCTCATAAAAACGTATCTCCTCAGAAAAAATATCCAATGTCACATTGACAGGCCTCCGCAGCCTGCCGCCTGACTGGTAGTAATAGAGAATGGCATCAAAACTTGGGCGGTTCCTGTCGAAAAAGTACTCGTTCCTCAGAGGGTCAAAGTAGCGCATTCTCTTTTTGGGATCCCCAAGCAAAGTCTCGGGGAACTGAGACAGAGTTTTGAGCTGCGTCTCAAAGCGCAGGCCGGAGATGTTGATGACCACCCTTTCGCAGCACTCATGGTCTGGTTCCGGGTCATAGGTGTCCTGTGGCTGACCCGGGAGAGCTGCGGCTTCATCAACTGGGTCGCCTGTGGCAACAGTCATGCTGTGAACGAATGCAGCCTGCAGTTTGTGGTCAGGATGCGACGGTGTTGCCTCTAAAAGTTTGTGGGAAAGGAGCGGGGAAATTTGGGGTCTTCCTTTCAGTCGTTAACACCTCCCTCTTGCAAACACTGAAAGAAATATAAAGCAGAAAAAAGATTACTTAGGCCAACATGCATTCAACATGCTCACTGCAAGAATGCAATTTATGAATTTATTCTACACGACCGTGAGTTTATTTGGATTCCTCAACACAATGCATAAAGCACTCATTTTGTTTTTGAACTAATATAGCAAGTTACTCAAACACCATCAAATCTGAAATTAAAGTGAAGACACTTCAAAGCACTGCACAAGGACCTGAAGCATTGCTGCTAAAAAATACACATAAAGTATGGCTCTAGAAAACCAGTGCATCTAAAAACATCTATCAATCATATAGAGAAGTCAGCCTGACCACTTTACACATTGTAGTTGCTTTTATCTGCCAAGTAGATCAATACTTGCCATGGCAAGACTGTATCATTCCTCTTAGGATTCAATTATGCACTGTAAATCTAATAACAGCCTGAGTGCACTTAAATCATAATTGGATATTCCAAAACCTCCCCAAATGCATTTCGCCAAGACAGCAAGACTGCCTGAGACAGAAAAGTTGAAGAAATGCAACACTGTCTACCTTAGTAGACATCAGTATGTAAGACAAATATATCTAAAAACATATATGTCTACGTTTACATGCATGTAATTTTCCAGTTAAGGTCTGTATAGTGTATACCATTTAGGGCTGTAGTCTGAAAAAGACATTTACATGCTGTACAATAATTGCAGTATTGCTGTATTGTTTTTTTTTTGTTTTTTTTTTGGAAATACTGTAGAAGCTCTTGCAATAATTTTAGACAATAATTTATTTTTAATGTAATGAATTAGGAGGATCACACAGCCACATTGCTCCGTCTAATATCATCTAGAATTACATGTGCATGCATACATAAGAGAATCGTGGATATCTGGAGTAAGGAGATGTTTACATGATCCAAAATTTGGCATATGCTAGATGTCTTATTCAGATTAACAGAAACCATAATATCAGTTATGTGATTAATATCAGGTAAGGTTAATGTGTGCATAACGGGAATATAAACAAATTCTGATCAATATTGGAATATGCATCTAACTGCAGCCAGTGTTCCTACTGCTTAAACCAGTCTCACACAGTTTGCTAGGCTGGTCTCAAGCTGGTCTTCAGTCCGCCTAAGCTGTTGCTCAGAAGGTTTAGCCCTCAGGCCAGAGCAGCTGAAAAGTGCTCTAAAACCAATCCAACAGGCTGAGAGACCAGCTAAGGCCAGCAAAACCAGCTTAGGCTGGTTTAGGATTTCTTATTAGCTGGGAGTGTTAATCTAAACAACAGGCAAACATACCAATGCAGTGTGACTAATTAAACGTATTCAGTGTGCTATTCAAATAAAACAACAACTTGAAGCTTCCAAGAAGTCAGCCAGCTCAGCAACTGCAATAAGCAAAGAGTAGGTTACGCAAGCTTACCTGCAAGCATCAAGAGTCCCCAAAGCGCCAGAGAAATCATTTGGCAAATGATTGTGTTTACATGACACCGGCAGGACTAATAAAACGTCTCGTTCCCAGGGTCAGCGGTGTCTTTCAGCAGCCATTCATTACAGGTACTGCAATGATCCCGCTCTTCCTCCCGCCCGCTGCGCCAGATCTGCCGCGCCGGACTCGAATATATCCACCCGTATGCGCCTTCAGGACAAACGGGAAACATACAGCAGCGTGTCTCAAAGAAATGAACGGAGGCAAAGCGAAGGGGGACTCCCTTAAGGCGTTATTTGCAAAGAGCTTCCCATTGAAACGGTCCAAAGATGCTAAGGTCAGCAAAATCTGACGCCCCCTGTGTCCTCACAGTGTTGTCTCGACTCAATTCAGAGATCTGCAAAGAAACAGGGGAGCTGTTTGCGTTGGGCGTCGCCTCAAACATGCTCACATTACACAAGATAGTAACATTTAACACACGAGACCGAGGAGAATTGCCTGAATACGTGTGGCCGCTCGAGTTTGCTGGCCAAAATGATGCTCTGAGGAGTGGCAACATCTTGTTGTTGAGCAAACGCGCTCATCTTACAGGCAGAAATCCATAGAGCATCACGTTTCAGATGTTCCCAGTCATAATTTTGTTGTTTGTTTGGGTTTTTCCGTTGCGCAAAGACAGCGTCCATTTTTTTAAGGTGTTATCCAATTGCCCGAAAACAACGTTTTTTTTTTTTTTTTTTGATTAGAGGACACATATTCAGATTCCAGGCTCATGCACCCATGAAAAACACATCACACCGGCTGTGATCAGTGTTTTAACCCCTTCAAGCAAGAGCGAGGTGTCTGCAGTGACATGCTTCAGCAATAGGTTCCTCTCTCTAGGTGGATGATCAAAGCATGCCCATGCATTACTGTGCTAAAGGCATTCACGCATTTCGTTTCACTCAAGGCATTGATGCATCAAAGCATGCATTTAAAAATTAAAAATAAAAAGTCAACCTTCCCGAGTTGTTTTCAAGATGCAAAATATCCATCGAAATAGGCACAGGGATTCCTCGTGCTTACTTGTGCTCTCCTCGTTCATTTTAGGGAGTGGCGCGGCGCGAGCGAGCCATTTCATGCCAAAGTCCAACTTTTCGTCTTTTACTCATAATTATTGTGTAAGAGCGAGCGGTATAGACAGCAGTTGGGCACTGCTGCGCATACAAAGGGACTACAGTGATCTGTGCTGCTGCTCACCACCACTCCTTACCGCTGTACAGCGTGGGCAAATTAAAGGGGAAGCGCCTCCTCTGCGCTAATACAGCTGCTGCTGCTGGTACCTCACTACTCGTACTGATCCCAGAGGCTGTGTTATCACACTAAATCACATTTTATTACAAATATCCATTTATTAAAAATATCTATTTATCGAAATAGGCCTATGTAATACTACAACTACTACTAAAAATAATAATAATAATAATAATTATATATATATATATATATATATATATATATATATATATACACACATTTATTTTAAGTAATATATATGCAATATTTTAAAACAAATAATAATTTTTATATAAAAACTGAAATAACAAAATATAGAGTTGTCATATTACATATTTTTATGTTTAATATAATTGGTCATAATAAATATAAAATTATATATATTTATTATTAACATGTAAAAAACAATATTAAGATAGTATAAAATACTATTAAAATAACCTTTTTATCATTTAATTTATAACTCTAATTTTTATTTATTATTCTACAATACTGTAAATAAATGTTATAATATGTCTCCTCTGCACTAATTATCAGAGTAATCACATTTTATTAAAATATTTATTGATTAAAAATATATATTTGTTAAAAAATATATATTAAAATATATATTTATTAATTTAGAAATATTATATATGCAATATTTTAAACAAATAGTAATAATAATAATACGTTTTTATATAAGCACTGAAATAATATAAAACATAAAACTGTCATATTACATATTTTTATGTATAATCTAATTGTTAATAATAAATATCATGCAATTATTTAGATATATAAATGTTACATGTTTATTATTAAAAATGTAAAAATGGTATTAAGATAGTATGAAATACTATTCAATTACATTTTTATCATTTTATTTATTACTCTAATTTTTTGTTTATCATTCTCAAATACTACAAATAAATGTAATAACATGTCTCCTCTGCACTAATTATCAGAGTCAATCACATTTTATTGAATATGTAATATGTATTTTTTTTAAAATAGATATTAAAATATGTTAATATATTTTAAATTATATATGCAATATTCCAAACAACAACAACAATACTACTTATTATTATACAATATAGAGTCAACATATTACACATTTTGTATGTTTGTATATTTAATGTAATTGTTTATAATAAATATTATATAATGATTTAATTATATAAATGTTACATAGAATTGTTATTAATATGTACAAAATATTATGCCAGTCCAATTGACATTTTATTATTTTATTTATTACTCTAATTTTGTATTTATTTTTTCTAAAATAGTAAATAAATGTAATATGTGAATATAATTCAATGTAATATTTGAAAATAAATAATTAAATTACATCTTTTTGACATTGTAAAATAATCAAACATTTAAATTTCTTAATATAATTATTTAATATTTTATTAAAAATGTTTGTAAACATTATGTATTATTATATATATGTTAAAATCATAATTTATTATTAAAATGTGAAATTATTTTTATTTATTGCTGATGATTAAACCAAGTGTCCTGAGCTACATTTGGACACTTTGGGTTGACTTTTTGACCTGCACCAGTAAAAACTACCTTGAACATCATGGCAACTGCATATGAACATACTAATATAATTCAAAATAACCTAGAAGTCATATAGCAACCACACACACTATCACTGAAACAGCAGCTTTTACATGAGCATCAGCGCTCATATTTTCTTTAGAAAACTTACAAATCTATTTATAGACATATAGTATGTAATAAATAATTACTGAACATCATTATTTAATTACTTGTGATTGTAAGTAGTACACCTTTGACAAACAAAGCAGTGGCATACATTAACACAGACCTAAAGCCTTTTAAATATAAGCAGAATTTAACCTTGATGTGCTGGTTTTGAGCTAATATACACATATTTCTCTTCAGCTCTTAACATGTGAATAATGATGTCCTAATCATAATTAACACCCCTTTTTCCCTCATACTTGCCTGACTCACTAACGAGTCCATCTATCTCTGCTGCTCCAGTCGCTCACTGTCTGGAAGCTGTAAAGACTGGATTTCGAGCCTTGATGTAATACATGAAGAACAAAGAAGGGAAAATGTGCTGCCACCGAATAGCATTTTGAATCTGGCATATGCATTTACACTCAGTATTTAATCATATTAGCTTATGTTCTTTTGCATATATGCATTTCAGACTTGCTAGAAACCTGTGATAATTGGTACACAGGCCTGGCTGCTGCTGCTAGACCTGAATATGTCTGTTGGTTTCTAAAGTGAAATGAAGAATGGGTAGTGTGAAGTTACAGTGGGTACATTAGGGAGGTGCTGAAGTCTCTGGGGGGACTGTTGCTCTGTTTGCGCGCGCGAGAAAGGACGAACTGTGCGTGCCAGCGTGCACATGCATCGAGAGCGGCTGCCACTGCATGTTTACTAAACCTGCAAAATAAACACCATCTGATGAACTGAGCCAAATATGTAGCCTTATTGATAGCACTGGACTGATGTGATGATGATTTGATGAAAGTGGGTATTATGATTCGATGTTTGGATAAGGAGATGAGGAGATCAGGGTTATGGTGACTGAGTGGTTTGTCATGAGGACAAGGTTGAAAGGTGAAACCACCTCCATTCAGACTGTTAAAGAAATAGTTTGTTCGTTCATTATGGTGTTCTGAAAGAGTAAGCTGATTTTATTATTAATTTAATTTTAATTTTAAATTTTATTATTTTGTTTTCTTTTAAACATTTTTAATTGTAAAGAATATTTAAGTTTTTAATATTTAATAATAATAATTATTTTATTTTTTTTTGTACAGTTACAGTTGCCACAACTGGCAACACTTAATTGTACTGAATGCGTACTTGTTGTGTACTTCAAATCTTTAGAAAAAATGAATTTAAATGTATTTAGAATAAATAAATACTGATATTGACATTGATATTAATATTAATTAAATAAAAGACTACTTCAACATAAGCTGTTTTTATTGTTTATTTTATTTATTTGTATTATTTTGTTCTCTTTTAAACCTTTTCAACTTTAAAGAACATTTATTCAGTTTTTATTTATTTATTTTTTCATGCAGTGACAGTTACCACAACTGGCAACACTTAACTGTACTGAATGTGAACTTGTAATGTGCTTTAAATTTTTAAACAAATTTATTTGGAATAAAGAAAGAAAGAAATAAACAAACAATCAATCAATCAAATAAATAAATAAGTATGAATAGTAATATTAATGAAATAAAAGGCTACTTAAGTGTATGTGAGATATACTTCAAAAAGAAGTACACTAATTTTCATGTGTTGACTAACATACTAAAGCAAGTGCAAACTACTTGATTGTGATTTTAACCATAATGTGTAATTACATTTAAAGTTCAAATATTTTAAATGGTCTAATTTGCAACTTCATCATTAAATGTGCAATTACAAATTTTAACTACATTATACACAAGTTTTAACAGAAATGACATTAAAGTATATTTTAGTTTACCATAAATGCTTGTCAAGTACATTCAGAATCAGAAGTACATTTTAAACATATTTCAAAGACAAAAGAATGATGAAATTACATATAAAGATGTACTTAATCTTAAGTAAAAAAAGTCAAATAAATGCATACTATATACATTTTCATTTGATTTTAAATAAGATCTACGTAAGTGTCTGAAAACATTACATTAAGTTCACACTTAAGTATATATATAAATAAAATTAAAGAAAATAGGCTAAAATGTGCTTGTGTCTCAAGGGAAGTTACGAAAATACCAAAACTCCCAGTTTTCTGAAGCCTGATGATAGCTTTGTTTGAGGAACACATAGAAATATATAATATTCAATGAATATGTTCTATTCTACATATTCAAAGTGGTTCACTTATGACACACAAGAATTTAGTTCACAGCATTTTGCTCCAAAACTAGTATATTTTTCAGTCTGAATAATATACTAGTTTGATTATAGACTACTTTAATGATACTTAAATGGTTCTTCTGTCTTGAACCATTTATTTATTTCATCCATTTACACACTGTCTAACAATCATACCCATTTTACCTCCTTATCCACCTCAAAATCAGAATGCAGAAGAAGAATAATGAAAGCAAAGCCCTCTTTACCCTCAATCTGTCTTCCCATCATGACAAATGGAGTTGTAGTTAATGGGTGCATTACAAATGGATCGAAGCACCATCTGGTTGTGAGGTATTGCAGGACTCATGCTAGTGAAGTGCAAAGAAATAATGTTTACCTGCGTACAGAGTGATATTTTGAAGTTTCAATTCAGCTGAAATAGATTCTCTTGGCAAAACTGCTAACATGCTAATTCTCAGAGGAGTTCTTTTCAGAACTGAACTTGGTCACGTCGTGATCCATTTAAACCTATATTTAGTTTTGTTTATTTGGGCAACCGAAACTAGATAACTGAAGTTTGGATTTGATCCAGAGATGAATTTTCCCTTCTTTGTTGCCTTCCATCTCCGCACAGATACAGCTATATTCATCTTAACTCACTCTGTAGGGCCATCTGCAGTCTTCCTTATCGGTCTGCTAATTATTCATGAGGAAACATGCCATTATAAGGAAAGCATTTAAAATGCAGCCCCTTCCCCCAAAACAAACACGGCCAAACAAAAAGGTTTGCATTGCATTAGTTTGACTGTCTTAATTATTCTTGAAGTGTTTATGACTTAATGTGATCTTTACTGGGTTTCATTTATGATTCTGTGACTTTATAATTGTAAATTGCAACAAATGTTTATTCTTTATAGGATAAACCCCTTGAAATGCATCATCTATCACTTTCTTCAGTGATAAGTCATCTGGTCTGAATCAGGAGAGAAATATGCACAGATCAAGCACAAGAGAAAACAGTCTAAAACAGCTCTAAATAAATATGCCTGTGGATTTTGATGTGAGGGACAACAGGAGATGGACTTTTTCACTGGAGGAAGCATTATTATGGATTTTGGCCAGAAGTGATGGTTTAAAGTTAAAAAGCCTGAATGGTGGATTTGTTTCTTACAAACACACAGCTTTTCTCATCACAAGACATTAACTGATGGATTGGACCTGTGTGGATTACTTGTGGATTATTGTGATGTTTTTATCAGCTGTTTGGACTCTCGTTCTGACGGCACCCATTCACTGCAGAGGATCCACTGGTGAACAAATTTCTCCAAATCTGTTCATATGAAGAAACAAACTCATCTACATCTAGGATGGTTTGAGGTTGAGTACTTTTTTATTTATTTATTTATTTTTTAGCAAATTTTCATTTTAGGTGAACTATTCCTTTAAATGACACTGATTAGAATTAAAACAAAGCAACAAAAAAAACAAACAAAAACAAAAAACAAAAACAAAAACAAATGAAAGGTAAAATAAACTTTTTTCTCATATTTTTTTTTTTATGAATTACACAATGCATGGACACATTATTTTGATTAAATGTTACATTTACAATGTTACAAATTTCAAATAAATGCTGTTTTTAACTTTATATTCATCAAAAATTCATTAAAGTAGAATAATGATTCTGATGTGTGATATTAGTTATGATTAACAATTTTCATCATTGATAATAATATATAAGTAATAATAATAAGATAATAATAATAATAAAGAAATACATTTTAATAATATATTCAAACAGCAAACATTTATTTTAAATTGCAATAATATTTCACGGTATTACTGTCTTTACTGTATTTTTAATCAAATAAATACAGCCTTGGTGAGCAAAAGAGACTCATTTCAGAAACAAACCTTACTGACCACAAACTTTTGATTGATTGGTGGTTTAAAGCCAGAAGTCCAACCTGCAATAGGAAAGGTAAAAAATAAAACTATCAAACGATTATTTTGACCAGCGGACATTGTAATTAAACCTACACCAACATCTTTTTCATTAAAACCTTTATTATAGCTTATGCATGATTCAGTGTTTGCTCCCGACCTCCCAACACTATTTTATTGTGTTATTCCATTAAACATCATAATAACTGCTGTGTTATTCAATTAAATATCTTAATAACTTGGGATTTTTTACTGCAGACCTATGCAACTTTGCATATCAATCAAAAATATAACAGATTCAACTGTTAGTAATAGTTTGAAGGGATTGCATACGTGTATTTTTGTGACAGCGTGTGTGTTTGCAGTGAGCTTGTGATCGTGCCCTTTCGAGCTGGGACCGGTTTGCTCAGGAGACCTTGACGCTTCACTGTAGCAACCAGTGCAGGAGACTGCACTACACAATGACTCAGACTAGCTTTAATTCTTCAACCCCACACACAGCAGATCACAAAACCATCCCAATATCCATCCCTTCTTGTTTATACAGCTGGTTTTTATCATTAATTACTCAGCGACACTATTTCCCAAAATAGCTCAGTTTAAAATAACCCAAAAACGGCTTCACTTTTGCTCTTCATTTCCAACATAAACACAGGCGGACATGCTCCGCCTGTTTGTCAGAGCTAGCGATATGCTAGTCTAATTTAAGAAACGCCGCGCAGAATGGGGACAGGAAACCTGTTAGCGGAGAATCTCCCCGTGAGATAATATCTGCGCGACATAATTGGTTTACACATTATGACATCACTTCCTCCATTACAATAACTCTCTTGAAGGTGCCCTTCTCCTGGTATTTTTAGTTAACCGGGCGATAACTCCACTCCTCCCCCATCATGCGTTTCAGCAGGTCTGGGCTCCATACAGCCAACTCGGTGTCATATTTTGCACACCGCCTCTCTGAATGGATAATTCCTATTGATTTTAGGCGAGAGTTCACTTCCCTCCTATTCCAGCGAGTGGAAAAATCCATATAAGTTCTCCCTGCTCATTACCTGTAGAGCTTTTGCTGGAATGGACAAATACATTGACTGGAACAAAACAGCCTGGGTCGGTCAGATCAATTCGGCTTTCATGTGCTCCCTGATTAGATGCGGATTCAACACATCGCAAACAGTGAAGGCACATGCTTTTATGCATATGCACACCCGCTGTTTTGTGTGGGAGTGAACACATCGATTCAGTTGACACAGCAAGGTCATTGGGCTCGATTTGCTTTTCCTGTTGTCCCAGGACATAAAGCCACTTTCTCAAATGCTGTGACACTGTTTCTGAAGCAGGCCTTTCTCTCTGTCTCGGGTTGTACGTACGCCCTGAGGAGACTCTGAGGAAAGACCACACCTGCCGTAGCGACAGAGAGCACTCTCATTCATCACCTCTGGCACGCTATTAAGATGTACCTGCTCCCCTTGCTGTGCTCTAGGTCAAACAAGAATCATTTAGGGATGGTGCACAGCAAGCAAACTGGGACAGAAACTTCTGCTGTCAAACCAGATGGAAGAACTAAAGGTGAACTGAATTGTCCTCTACTGGTGTTTAATTGCTTTGAATAAGTATTTTATAAATATTCCTAACAGACCTATATTAAACAGTTATAAAAGCTCAGAGGCCTAGAAAGTATAGTAATTCGTTCACACTCTAATCTGGGGAACAGTTCTCACAATTAATAATAACTTTTGCCTCAGTAAACTCATAATTTGCTGCTTATTAAGGTGGCTTGGTATGGGGTAGGGTTGAGGGATCTAAAATGTGGCCATGCAGAATAAGGCTTTAATATGTGTTTTATAAGTACTAATAAACAGCCAATATACAAGCAATATGCATGCTAATAAGCAATTAGCTAAAGGGTTAGTTTAGCCAAAAATGAAAATTGTCATGTCGTTCCAAACCCGTAAGACCTTCGTTCATCTTCAGAACACAAATTAAGATGTTTTTGATGAAATCTGAGAGCTCTCTGACCCTGCATAGACGGCCACGTTCAAGGCCCAGAAAAGTAGAAAGGACATCGTTAAAATAGTCCGTGTGACATCGGTGGTTCAACCTTAATTTTATGAAGCTACAAGAATACTTTTTGTGAGCAAAGAAAACAAAAATATCGACTTTATTCAATGATTTCTTCTCCTAGCTAGAACTTCAGTTCATATTTTTGTCATTTCCTAATTAATCCTATAGTCTTTGAAATAAGGTTAAAGTGTACTGCTAAATATACTGACAAGATTTATGATAAACTAAACTATATTTTAATTCTTTTCTATTAAAACTTGTATGTCGTGTTTAAATTAGTGCTGTCAATCGATTAAAAAAAATAACTAATCACACATTTTCTGAAATCAATCGCGATTAATCACGATTAATCCCACCTAAGTTTTTAAATATACTTTTATATTGCAATAATTTCACATTCGATCTTCAAATTAATATACTTTTATATTGCAATAATTTCACATTCAATCTTCAAATTAATGTACAAATAATTAACGCGTTAAACTGAAAAAAAAAATCGCCTGCGTTAATGCACTAATTTTGTTTAAATATATTTGTAATTACACATTTGTAATGATGAAACTACAATTTAGACCATTTAAGCTATTTGAAATGTTATCCTGAATAGCACACTACAGTTGTTTAGCAGTATAGCCTTCTGAAGATCTCTTTCATCAGGACCTGTTTGTTTAGTGTACGTGGTTGAAGCTTTCACAAAATGCCACATGTCTTCCCAGTGAACTCTGGGATATGGGCCATGAGACTATATCCTGTTGGAAAGGCCTCTGGGGATTTCTGTGTGCTGGACCATGCAATGGAAAAAAGGTAGAGCCAGGCCTGGAGGACAAAGGAAAGCCCCTTCATCTCCAGTATAAGCGGTTCTCTCTCAGGCAGACAGCATCTCGGCAGGATCCTGGAACGATCCCTCCAGTGTGGCATCCTGTGTGGAAGAAGCCGGCAGTGTGGGATGGACATGGAGAAGACCATCTGGTTTGAGTCAGTTAGGACTCCATAAGGGGATTTATAGGAGTGTGTGTTAGTATGTGTGTGAAATGATGGATGGAGTGTGTTATGGGAGCAGGTGCGAGCATTCAGACCCAGTGGAGTGAATAACCGCTCAAGGCAGATTCAGTGTAGGCTATAGCATAGAAGATGACTGACGGATCTTCGTTTGGTGGCGATATGGTGGGCGCGAGTTGCACACAGATTCACATTTATATAACCAACCCTCGGATGATAACAAATGTAGGTTCATTCAGTTATTAGAAGCCAATCACAAAAAGTAAACACCTACTACACTAGCAAGGGATAGAAGGACTCCATCTGGTCACAGTGTGACAGCGTTTCCCTTCAACTCCCTCTCTGAAATGGTGACAATACAACCCATCTGTGGCCACAACATGACAGCCATAGAAACTAACCGCTCAAGCGTCATCAGCTGTAGGCAGGGCTTCCATTCCCTAGACTGTATGACAACAAATTTCATCTTCAGTATTATGTAGGAGAAAATGAACACTTCAGAAGTTTGAAGCATTCAGGTCAGAAATTAATCAATTAGGGAGGTAAATTAAAAAAAAATTGCATTACACTACTGTTCAAAAGTTTGGGGTTGGTATTTAATTTAGTTTAATTTAATTTAATCAGCAAGGATGCATTAAATCTATCAAAAGTGTCAGTAAAGACATTTATAATATTACCAAATATTTCTGTTTCGAATAAATTAAGAAATCTAAAAAATGTTTCATGGTTTCCCAAAAAAATAAAAAATAAAATAAAAAATAAATAAATAAATAAATCACCACAACTGTTTTCGACATGTTTCTTGAGCAGCAAATCAGCATATTAGAATGATTTCTGAAGGATCATGTAACACTGAAGACTGGAGTAATGATACTGAAAATTCAGCTTTGATCACAGAAATAAAATATTATTTTAAAATATATTGAAACGGAAAACTAAATTTTAAATCATAATATTATTTTACAATATTACTGTATTTCTGATTGAATAAATATAGCCTTGGTGAGCATAAGAGACTTCTCTCAAAAACATTTTAAAAAGTCTTACAGACCACAAGAGTCATGATGAAAACATACAGTGTGTTTGGACCTTTAGAATAACACCTGATTTAAAAAAAAAAGAAAAGAAGAATAAGTACAGATTCAGCTTTTTTAGAGCATCTACGACAGAAAAATGCGTCATGATCTATATATTTTAGAAAGTCAGCAGATATATTCTGCTATTTCATGAGAAATGCACATTGGGGACAAAAGTCGCTGAGGAATACTTAATATCTTTTGCTGATTTAAAAAAAAAAAAAGGTTTACTCCCTCTCAAGTTGTTCCAAACCTTTATGACTTTCTTTCTTCTGTGGAACACAAGAGGAGATATTTTGTAGAATGTACCAGTCGCTCTTTTCCACACACTTACAATGAAAGTGGCTTCTAACCTTCAAAAAATACACAAAAGTACGACGGCGTTTTAGTGCCTCCTTAAAAAAAAAAAAAATCTAAAATTACGAGATTAAAGTCGTAATATTTCGAGAATAAAGTCGAAATTACGAGAATAAAGTCGAAATGTTACGAGATTAAAGTCGAAATACTATGAGAATAAAGTCGAAATATTACGAGAATAAAGTCGAAATGTTACGAGATTAAAGTCGAAATACTACGAGATTAAAGTCGAAATACTACGAGATTAAAGTCGAAATACTACGAGAATAAAGTCGAAATGTTACGAGAATAAAGTTGAAATGTTACAGATTAAAGCTCTAGAAGATACAGAATAAATGTTACGTAGAATAAAGTTGAAATGTTACGAGATTAAAGTCGAAATACTACGTAGATTAAAGCTCTAAATGTTACTTAGATTAAAGCTTCTAAATACTACGTGAATAAAGTGGAAATATTATGAGAATAAAGTGGAAATATTACGAGAATAAAGTCTTGAGATAGGCTATTCTAGCCTTTTGCGCATGCAAATGCCACGGATTGGAAGCACCGGGATATTCCAAAGTCTCAGCTTTCCAAATATGTAAGTTTTATAGCGAAATACAAACAATATGTAGGCTATATTGCAATAATGTGTTTGTCAAGCGGCATGTGTCAATCATCTTTCCGATTACAATAACGAACCACGAGACATTATTTTCATTATAGGCTAAACTGTTGTTTTTTTTTCATGCCTTATGATGTTCCTTCACTTTTATGTCTTGCTATAAACATGAAATAAAGAGCAAAAACACATTTATAATTTGTATTTCGTTATAAAACTGGCAGAATTTGAAAGCTGAGCTGTGTGTAAAAGCAACAAAGAACAAAATTGTTGCGATTACTGGTTGGCTGGCGCGCTACAAATAATGAATGGAAGATGTTAAATATTATGTCCTCATTTACAGTATATCATGAATAAAACAGTTTGTGAATAGTCACTTAACATTTACAGCAAAAAGACAACAATATAACTTATGTTAACAAATTTGAGTCCACTTCAAACTTTAGAACGTTTTATTGCTGTTTAATTAAACAGGCTATTTGAGGAATGAATGTTTGGATGCCACAGACGTTTTTGCGGAGTAGGTGGTGGAATTTTCACAATAATTTAATGAACTGATTCATACAAATACAGCGATCTGTCACCCCACATTAAAGAGCTTGAAAATCACATTATTGTAAGACACATAATTTGTGTTTATAAAACTGATTTTGAAAGCTGAGACTTTGTTTTATATTAAAAGCACTAAAAGCACAAAGCTTAAGCTATTGCTATTGGGTGGCTGGCGTACTACAAATAACGAATGCAATGGAAGACATGAAATATTATTTCCAAGCATACTGTGACTGTCCCCGCGAGCATGACACATGGTATGATTTCTGCTAATAATCCCACATATATTTGTAGTGTATTAAAAAAAAGAGTTAAATACGAGAACTACAGCGCCCCCCCAAAGGAATGTCGATTGAGTGTGTGAGCTGATGTTAAGATACAGTTGTTCCTGTTCAGTCTGTTAATAAATATCATATTCTTGATATTAAGCTGTTTCCACGAGTCCTTAAAGTTGACTCTTCCAGATCCCAGCAAGACTTAGCGGCCGCCTGACACAACAATATTCAAATCAATTCGTGGCCTGGCCACTTCTCCCGTGCTCTCAATGTAGGCAATTTGCATAAAGTAATATAGGCTATACTTCCTCAAATATTATAACTTTAATTTCTATTTATTTAAAATTAAAACATTTCGACTTTATTCTCGTAATATTTCGACTTTATTCTCGTAATATTTCGACTTTAATCTCGTAACATTTCGACTTTATTCTCGTAATATTTCGACTTTATTCTCGTAATATTTCGACTTTATTCTCGTAACATTTCGACTTTAATCTCGTAACATTTCGACTTTATTCTCGTAACATTTCGACTTTAATCTCGAAACATTTCGACTTTAATCTCGTAACATTTCGACTTTATTCTCGTAGTATTTCGAGTTTATTCTCGAAATATTACGACTTTAATCTCGTAATTTTAGATTTTTTTTTATTTTTTAAGGTGGCACTAAAACGCCGTCGTACAAAAGCAACAAAACAGTAGCATAAAAGTACCAAGCGCCACATTTTAAGACATATTATTGACACTTCGTGTAAAGAACATTTAAAACGGAAGTCATTAAACATATTAACATTCACATTCCCAGCACATTCTTCTAAACGTCTCCTTTCCCATTCCTCAGAAGACAACCTGATCTCATGACAAAAACGTACCTCTGGGAAATTTTTCGCAAGATGTGAAATACGTACCGCCTTGTACAGTACGTTTCGTGACATATTCGATGTGAAATGTCCACTGGGTGGTGTTAAAAGAGTTTTTTGTTTGTTTGTTTGTTTGTTTTTCCCAGAACGGATGAATGTACTGTACATATGGTATGTTTCATGTAAAGTCAGTTTTGTAGGTGTCATCGCAATTCTGACTTGAAATGTCCATTGAGTGGCGCTACAAGTCTAATGCTCTGTGACGTTTTAAAATAATGCACCATCTGCACTACACCTAAACCTACCCGATAGTATGAACAAAAGCAAATGTGACATAAAAACGCAATCATGCCGTTTTAGCTTGTTTTTTAATCTTTCATCTTTAAGCTGTTTCATCATGAGTCATGTTTTGGACGGGATTCGTACCCAAGGATTCTGTATCCTAAGTCCAATTCAGTGCGGCTGAGCTACTGAGCAAAGCTTGTTAAGTCTGTAAAGCAAAACATACGGAGATGTAATCATAATGAAACGAACGATTACAAGTGCTGGCTGTTTTACCGCCTCTAGTGTTCATTTCTGTTGGAAACTGCAGTGATACATAGTTATTGGTACGTATTTCGCGTCTTGCGAAAATGTTCCCAGAGGTACGTTTTCGTCATGAAAATGACAGAAAGTCATACAGGTTTGGAACAGCATGAGGGGGAGTAAATGATGACAGAATGTTAATTTTTGCTTGAACTATCCCTTTGAGTTTAGCTCTGGGCTTCACAAAGCATTAACTCCTCAGCTCATAAAGGGAATTTTATCATATTATTTTAAAATAACCAATGTAGAGTAATGAGTGAGTCGTCTTCATCTGTATTTAGCATCGGTGACTCATATCCTCCAGTGGCTCGCGTACGGGTGGCACCCCTCTTTTCACATTAGTAGTATTAATAGTATATCGCTACAGAATGCAACAAGGTATCATTCACAAGCAAATCCACAAACATTTTCCCATCAAAATGAAATAAAACAGAGCTAAGCAGAGCAATGCTTCTGAGAACTGTATGTCCTTTTTTTTCCCGCTTGGACTAAAGATTCTCTGCAGCACTTGAAGGTCATGCAACTGGGCCACTGCAGTATGTCTAGCTTTTTCAAAGGCACATTGAACTATAAAACACTGAAAAAGAAATATTACAAACAGTACTGTACTTTAATAGTGTTTTCCTTCTTGCTTTTTTTTTTTTTACCACATTATCTTCATTTAAGGGTATTAGTGTAGTTTTGCATCCTGCTGTTGCATCATGATGCTCTAATGAACATCATAAACAGATATTTCCAGTCCTGGATGCAGATTGGTTAATAAAACAGAGTAACACCTGTTTGCTAACACTATGCAATATGTCTGGCAGAAGGATTGCACGTAATGAATTTGCTTAACATAAAAGAATTTTAATGAAAATTTCTGCCCTTATTCTTTTTAAGTAACTGTTTTACAAAGCGATAAGGCACTTGAATCTGTGCTGTATCGTGAATATTGTCAGAGCTTTCATGCACATTCTTGTATTAAAACCAGCTAGACAGAACGTAGGTGCATAAAGTCCCATACAATATTGCTAATATAAAGACATGATACTGCAGGAACGTGACGTCACAACAAAACTGATTGGCTCGTGGCACTATAAAAAACACAGCTCCAAATAGGTCAGTAGCAAACTCTGACGTGAACGGCAGCAGAGAGGGAACTGATCAATTTCACGCTTTTAATAGAACTGCTATAACATCTACCACACTATTTTATGATTTCGTATTTGCAATTTGTACATTACTGAACAAAAGTTTGTGGTCAGTATGATTTTTTCTTTTTTTCAAAGTTCACTTTTATACAGCAAGGCCACATTAAATAAATCAAAAGTGACAGAAGACATTTATAATCTTACCAAAGATGTCTAATAATTAAAGAATCAGAAATGTTTCTTGAGAATCGGCATATTAGAATGATTCATCATGTGACACTGAAGACTGGAGTAATGATGGTGAAAATTCAGCTTTGATCACAGAAATAAATTACATTTTACAATATATTCAAACACAAAACAGTTAGTGTAATAATATTTCAGAATATTACTATTTAATGTATTTCCGATCAAATAAATGCAGCCTTGGTGAGCAGAAGAGATTTCTTTTAAGAACATTTAAAATCTTATCAATCACAAACTTTTGAATAGTAGTGTGCTGCTTATGTTTTGTTACAATACCAAGCTAATTTTGAATTATTGTCAATGGAAAAGATGCTTTTTGCAGCCACATGATGTAGTTATTGAAAGCACTGTCTGCCTCAGAATAAAAAAAAACAAAAAACAAAACAATGAAAAGGTCTTTATGAGATCAAATTTAAAGTAAGAAAATATTTGACAAAACAAAGTCACAGCTGTAAAATATAAAGTCACTATTGTGATGTTGTCACAATATCATTATGAGATGTGCATTCACAACTGTATACTGTAAAGTCAGATTATGCAAAAAAATCAAAATGATGAGAAATAAGCTCAGCTACAAGAAAAACAAATGCTGTTGTGATATAACAATATTAATTCACATGACATATAAAGTCAGAATTGTGAGATATTAAGTTGCAACTGAGATAGTTATGGAGAGATTTACTCACAATTATAAGATGTAAAGTGAAATTATAAAATAGAAAGTCACATTTACAAGACTTACAGTTGTAAAATATAAATCTGCTATTGTGATATACTGTAGTATCACATTTGTGACAGTCAGATTGTAACATATAAAGTCAACATTGTATAAGTTGCAATTGTAAGATACAGTAAAATCATGAGACAGTCATACAAATCATGAGACAGTCATACGTTTTTACAAGAAAAATGTCACAGTTGTAAAACATAAAGCCGCTATTGTGATCAGTGTTGGGAAGGTTACTCTGGAAATGTAATAGGTTACAGATTACAAGTTACCCTATTTAAAATGTATTAAGTAGTGTAATTATTTCAGTTGCTTTATTAAAGTGATATAACTGATAACATTTGATTACTTTTCTACATTTTTAATGAATTTTTTAACTGTTAATCATTTTCAAACATTAAAGCAGGCAGGGTTAAGCTTACAGTAGTACTTAACACTGATTACTGTCAGACTTTCAAAATTAAGACTATCATTTAATTTGAAAGCACAGCCACCACAGAATCAAACTTTAGCACCTCTTTTTACTTTGAGATTGTTCTGAGGCTAAATACAGATTTAAAATCAAACAAGAAACCATTTATTAGCTTTGATACTGTTTTTGAAATCAAATCTTTGCATAGCTATGACAGAAAACACTGGCATCCAAAAAAAAAAAAAAAAACAGTCAATCCTGGATATACATAAACCCAAATAGGAAATAAAACAGTTATTGAATAAGCATGTGTCCTAAACTTCTGAAACAACGGTGTCTCATATTTTAGAGCAGTCGATGCAATTTATAAAAGAAATCAATTAAGTATGTGTGTAAAAATATTCAGATGTAACCCTTTGTAATCATTAAGATTTTCATAAGTAACTAATTGAATTACATTTTTTCTCAGTAACTGTAACTGATTACAGTTACATTTATTTTGTAATTAAATTATGCAATGCCGTTACATGTAACTAGTTACTCTCCAACACTGATTGTGTTAAAGTAACATACATTCACATTTGTGAGATATAAAGTCAGATTGTAAGACATGAAGTCAGATTGTGACATATTAAATCACAATTGTGAGCTTTAAAGTCACATTATGAGAAATGAACCCACAATTGTACTATATAACTCAAATAATGAAAAAATAAAGTCACATTTACACAATTACAAAATATAAAGCTGCAATTGTGATATAGTCACAATACCATTATGGGTTTTAAATTCAAAATTGTGAGCCATAAAGTTGCAATTGTGAGTCATAATTACTCTGAGGCAGAACAGACTTTCATATAGTACCTCACAGCATCTGCCTGCTAAAACTAACCAGCTAAACCTGACATCCACTTGGGACCAATGGTTAAAAAATAGATACAGAAATAACAACGTGTCTTGTGAAACAACAGCCCCTAAAAATGCAAAATTCACAATACAGCACGGCCTCTTGTACCTTATTGCTCACTTGTTGTTGATGCAATATTTCAGACACTGCATCAACGCAACAGCCTTCTTGTGATGATGACGAAAGTATTCCACATGTAAATAACGGCCATTAGAATGATTTAAGACACACAAACAGATGGGACCAGAGAAAGACAACACCACTCAAAAATGACAAGGAGGCATCACGTTTATGACTATCAGTTTATACAGCAACGTCAAAGACGACATCACAGCCTGACGACACATGACAACTGATGCATAACTAGCACAGCCCTCCACACTGCTGGGCTACGGCGGTGGGAGCATGTAGGAGCACTTATGTGGAGTTTAGAGTCTTACATTTAGCAGCAGAAACAGCACATCCATCTTCTTTTGGTAAAGACACAGAATACTGAACACTGAAAAGGCAAGTGGTGCGCTGGGGCCGTCTAGCCAGGGGGAAATCTGGGCCCGGAGGCTGGACAAGGGGGATTTTTATTTTTTTTGAAGGCACCTCCTCCCAGAAGTGTGGAGGAGCAGGGAACAGTCCACGAGCCCCTACGTTTGGCAAGCTGGGGTCCACACAGGCAATCCGGCCTCCGGAGGATAAACTCCTTTAAAGCTTCTGTCATTCGCTTCTGTCTCCTTCTTCACTGCTGTGGAAAAGAATGGAAACACAAACAGGATTAGATGAATGAATGAATAGATAGTTAGATAGATTTAATATTTTAGAATATAATACACATTGCTGCAATTGTGAGATGTAGTTAAATTCTATACTACTAATAATGTTTTATTCATAAAGTACATAATGTGCTTTTATATTTCAGAATATTCCAGAAGAGGATTAGGGCCATTTCAGAATGTGACATGACATGAGTGTGTTTTTTCTAAAAAAAATGTCTCAAAACAACTTTTTTTTCCCTCCCGATTTAATGAGTTTATCCTCAATATTTTATCTTGACTTTTTTTCTCGAACCATAACTTTATTCTCAAAATTTAATGAGTTTAATCTCAACATATTATTTTGACATTTTTCTTGAAATTTAACAAGTTTAATCTTGTATTATAATGACTTTAATTTTGAGATGGTTTTATGTTTTACTATTGCTTGGCCCTAATCCTCTTCTGTAGAATATACAAGTCTCATATATGAGATATTAATTCACAATTGGATGTTCAAGTCACATTCTGAAATGTAACGAATAATAGTAAGAATAATAATAATACGAAGAATATTTTATTTATAAAGTTCACAATGTGACTTTATATTTTAGAATATAATATATGATATTCAAAGGCAAAGATCCAGGTATATTTTTTTGTTAAAAAAAAAAAAAAAAAAAATGCAGTGCATGTCTGTAGAAAACTCACAGCCACAGCTGTAAGATATAAAATTCACATATATACTGACAAATAAAATTGCTAAGTGTAAAAATACAGCTAAAAAAAAATGATTTAATATTTTAGAATATAATACATATTGTTGGAAGTAAAGTCACATATATTCTGAAAAATACAATTTTGAAGTGTATAATAATAATAATAATAATAATAAAGTTCACATAATATTTTAGACTATAATATAATCAGATTGTGAGATAAAAAGGAAAGTAAAATTGTGAGAAATGAATTCATATAGTGTGATATTAATTGGCAAATGATGAGAAATAAAGTCACATCCTATAATTTACAATGCGATTTCATATTTCAGAATATACTAGTCACATTATGAGACATTAATTTGCAATTTTGAGATGTAGTTAAATTCTGTACTACTACTACTACTTTTATATTTATTATTTTATTTTTCATAAAGTACACAATCTGCTTTCATATTTCAGAATATAAGTCATATTGTGAGATTTTAATTCACAATTGGATGTTATAATATTACATTCTGAAATATAATTAATAATAATAATAATAATAATAATAATAATAATAATAATAACAATAATAATGACAATGTTTTTTATATTTTAGAATACAATATAATCATATTGTGAGATTTAAAGTTGCAGTTATAAAAATTAAATGTTAAAACTGTGTATTAATTTGCAATTGTGAGATATGGTCACATTCTACAATAATAATAATAATAATAATAATAATAATATGTCTGAATATAATGTAATCACATTTTGAGAAAAAAGGAAATTATAATTGTGAGAAATAAATTCACATTGTGTGATATTAATTGGTAAATGGTAAGAAATAAAGTCACATCCTATAATTAACAATGTGATTTTATATTTCAGAATATACTAGTCACATTATGAGACATTAATTAGCAATTGAGCAATTAAGTTAAATTCTATACTACTACTAATAATGTTTTATTCATAAAGTATACAGTGTGCTTTTATATTTCAATTACAAGTTATGTACAAATTATATACAAGTCATATTGTGATATTTTAATTCACAATTGAATTATATAGTTACATTCTGAAATGTAATTAATAATAATAATAATAATAATAATAATAATAATAATAATGTTTTATTTATAAGTTCACAATGTGACTATATTTTAGAATATAATATAGTCACACTGTGAGATATTAAATCACAATTAGACAAAAGTTGCAGCTGGAAGATATAAAGTCACATTTAGATCAAGTTAAATGCACAAAGCTAACCAGACAAAAACTGACCCAAATATAAAACTAACAAAAAAAAAAAAAAAAGAAAGAAAAAGAAAAGAAATGCTAGGGTGTCATGGACAGTTGCAAGGGAATCTTTAGATAGTTAGTAGGGTGTTTTATGTGATTCAACTGAGCAGAGTCAAAAGAGCCCAATATATCTCCGGTCCCTGTGTACAGGATTTGTTCTCCAGGTAAACATCCTGATGACTAAGAGCTGTAACAACACACCGTTCCTCAACAAGTCACATGATTTTATGTCTGGAGCACAAATGGACATGAATGAGTTAAATTCAGAAAAACTGTCCTATTTGTATCGCTTTATATATATATATAAAACTCTGCTTGGCAACATTTGATCAAACTATCAAAACTGTGTCAGTAATGGAGTGTGAATCTAACTCTGCGCATTATTTCTTCACGGTCGTCCGAGCTGACCCAGAAACAAGTAGATCTCAGTCGTCCTGAATGTGGTCCAAGAGGAGGACTTTCATTTAGGTCTATTATGCAACGTGGAAGACGAAAACAGCAAAGCCTTTTAAAAGCACAAAAATGGCTCTGAGGCTAAACTAGCAAAGAAGAGTCGCACAGGACACACTAATGTCCAGAGAAGAGGGGAAGTGTGTGCAACTATCCGCTATAGAAGAAGCCAGACAGGAGTTGCTTGTGAATGCAGCCGTGCAGAAGAGCTCTCTAATGCTCCCCAAGAAACACAGCTTGTCCTAGATTCCTTGCAATGACATGCGCAATGTTGCAGAAGATCAGATGGATGGTTGTTTGCGTGTCTCTCTGCATTGAAACGCAATACTCTGGGTCATAAATGAAATCTATAGGCCGGGCCTCACAAGCTTTTATTGTATTCTCGGCCGGGTCTCTTTACATTTCAGCACAGAACGTGTCTGATATTTTAATCAGATGACATTGCGCTTTAGAGATTCACACAGTTTGTTTCATCCTGAGATTACTTCATCTGCTTTGAGACATTGAGAAGTAAACTGGGCCTGAAGGAATGATAGATATGACATCTTTTACAGGCTGACTGACAGATTTTAATATGATACTGTACATCAGTGACATAATATCAGAACTTAAGTGCAACAGCTTGCTATGCTATTTTCACTTGGGATTTTCTTTCTCTTCACATCAAGTTCACACATAAGCAATTCACATGCCTAGCGTAGCATTAAACAAGTCAACATTAATGAAAATGGCATTGGTAATACAAAAATTAATATAAAAATGCTAAGATGGGGCAGCTTTCTCTCATACAGCACATATTTGGATAAAACAGCATTTAAAAAGTGTTTAATGCCATAGCTAACAAACAGCCTCACCAGATTTGCATTTCACATCTTAAATGTCTTTAAAACACTAAAAATGGAAACCACAAGCGTTCGTGTAAAAATTAAACAATGAGAAATGCTAAGAAGCCCATTCAAGACAAAACTAAACTCATACTGCATATAGGCTAACAAACCAACACATACCTGAGAACAAAAGTATTAACCAAAAGTACTATTTTGACATAATTAGACTAATTATGGGCTAAAAAATTCTTGTGAATGAATATGACTGATAATAATCAATGTGGTGTGGGATTCACCTGTTTCTTAAGACAAGGTGGGATGTCCATCCTATGGGAGAACAGAGATGACTCCGAGCGTTTGGCGTAGATACAGCAGCCCCTTGTGAACGATCAGTGTATCACACCCATTCATTTTCACTTCTGTCTCTGCCTGTTGGACAGTGTTTTGTTCAGTGACGAAACTTTCACATGTATTGCACTTTATCCCAGAGTGTGGCTTAATAGTTGGGGTCTTTTGAAGATACTCCAGAACAATTTCTCTGTTGTACTGTCGTTGTTATGGCCCTCTGGTTAGATGAGAAAATCCATTTTCACCAGTTTACAAAATCCAGCAAGACCGCGAAACTTCGGCCAGACTTCAAGAAATTCTGGCGGATTACTGAGGAAAGAAAAAAAAAAAAAAAAAAAAAAAGATGCCATGGCAACAATAGCGGGTTACCGAGGAACCGATCGTCGCTATGGAGACTGCATCACTCCAACGTGATTAGAAGTATCCAGTCGAAAGCGTTTCAGTCTCTGATCTTTCCCCTCCCTTTTGTCTTCAGTGATCGGTACACATTAGTAGATAAGGCTCTGAATTTGTGCTTGAATCAGAACAATTTTAGATCTTTTCACCAATAGTAGCACAAACGGAGAAAAAAAAAATCAAATCTTATGCATCTTTCACTGGTTGATATGGAACGGGCTCTTGACGAGACGACGATATACAACAGAAGCACACAAAATTAGTCATTTAAGACACTTATTCCAACAAGTGATATGTTATCTGAGCGACACTTGTCCGTAATGTAAGAAAATACACAATACCTTTAATTAGGCTACCTCTTCTTTCATTATAATAAGCGCTTCCCTCCCTATTCTGGTAAAAACTCCCTAAACTGGACTAAGTTTCCAGCAATGTCATGTCAAAGCAGAATATGCGATGCAATGAGTGCATTTGAGTAGAAAAGCTATTAACTTGTCATTGACGAAATACTGATTTTGTGGCAAGCCGTTTTAACATTTCCCCCTAAACTATTTATTTATTACGACTAAGTCATTCAGTAGTGGCTGGTGTCTTTTCAATTTCACTTGTAAACTAATCATACTAGTACTTACTTTTGCTACCAGTCACCATTCCAGAAGTTACAAGTAACTTGACTGTTTCTGGAAGATATTTTTTGTCATTGAATTTTATGTGGATTTGTGGTACAGATATTAACTGTTCACTTCCAGTGATATATTTCTAATTGTTGCTGGCATTTATTCCAGTTTTTACTAGTACATCTTTGTTAGATACTAGTACTTATTTATGAGGCACAAATATATATTTGAACAGTAGGTAACATTTCTAACAGTACATCATTGCTTTTTAACTTGGCATATATAAAGACTAGTCAGAATGGCTACCGTATAGCTAAAGTAAGATAAAACAAATGTTACTAGTTGGAAGTGAATAGCTGGTATATTAACCCAACAGAATTCAATGACAGAAGATTTGTTAAGAATAACAACAAAATAATCACTATTGCACTTTCCTAAACAAAAAATAAAGAAAATAAAACACGGTTACACATTTTAAGGTGTCCTTGTTACAGTGTAATTATACATTTAAATACTGAGTAATATTAACTATATGCACTTACTATATCGTTAGTGTTAGGATTAGGGTTTGGTTTAGGGTTACCTGCATGTAATTATGCCTAATTTATTGTTATTATAATAGTAAGTACATGTAACGTGTAACAAGAATACCTTAAATTAAAGTGTTACCTAAAACCCTTATTGTTGTTTTTTTTTTGGGGGGGGGGGGGGTAGGGGGATTACTATTTCAGTCTTTCTACTTCAAAAATGACATGTTTAATTAAACGCTTCTTGTAATTTGGCCTATTTGTGAAATTTACTAGAAATTTTGAGTGAAAAATGGTTTCAAAGTAAATCCTACACCATTTTTTTCAGTGTGGGATTAGGAGGGACTACTTGAATAGAAGTACAACACTGTAAAAATAGGGCATGATGTACAGTATTAATATGAAGGAATTTTCTGTATTGATCTTTTACAGTGTTTTTTTTTCCTGTATTTCGAATTTTGCACTTCATTGCATTGTGTTTTAGGGTTAAAGGAAATGTCCATAAAAAAATTAAAAGATATATCCTTTCAGAAAATTACCAGTACATTTAGAGTTTTTTCATATCTGAAAATAGCTACAATAGCAATTGAAAACCGTACTGGATTACTTGTAATCAAAAATACTCGTAAAACAGATGCGTTAGTTTGAAGGAATGGATGTTAAAGTGGCTTGCCACACTGATGTCACATATTGCCTATATGAATGAACATACCCTAAAGACAGCAAACGGACTGAGAGCCGATAGCGGCCTTCCCCAAAATGGTTCAATCAAACAGGTGCGACACCGCATGACATGTAACCATTTCCTCTGCGTCGTGGAAATGGGCGACACACGCAGCACTGGACCTCGTCATGACATGAACCTACAGCGTTGCCATCATCAGGCACTCAGGAAGCCCCACGCCTGTGAATCTTTTTAATGTTCACGGCAGTTCTTAAGTTATCTGGAGTTGTGAGGCTGTGGACAGCTGCCGATGTGGAGGTACTGCGCTCGCTCCCTCCTCCTCAGCCCCCGGTGGTAAAGAAGGACACGATGACTGGCACTGGCAACGCGATATTACGACGCCTCCGCGATCGTGCGCACAGGGAGCCGACGATTTTGCCCCCTATGGTGACTGGATGCATGTCGCCGTATCCCACGGTCGTCATGGTTACCACCGCCCACCAGAACGCATCAGGGATGCTGTTGAAGCCTGAGTCGGGATCGTCCGCCTCGGCGAAGTAGACGGCGCTCGAGAATAAGATGACCCCGATGAAGAGAAAGAAGATCAGCAACCCCAGCTCTCGCATGCTGGCTTTGAGCGTTTGCCCCAGAATCTGGAGCCCTTTCGAGTGCCGCGACAGTTTGAAAATCCGAAACACCCGTACAAGTCTGATGACCCGCAGAATGGCCAAGGACATCGCCTGTTGCCCGTTGCCTTGCCGTTCCGCGAGTTCGGTCCCCAGAGTGATGAAATAGGGTATGATGGCCACGATGTCAATAATGTTCATGATGTTCTTGGAGAACGTGGCTTTGCTGGGGCACGCGAAGAACCGGACGAGAAGCTCGAACGAGAACCAGATGATGCACAGCGTCTCCACGACGAAGAACGGGTCAGAGAAGGGACTCGTGAAGTACGGGAGAGTTCCGTTCACGAGCGGGGCGACCGTCGTCGCGTCTCTGTCGTCCCGGAATTCGGGTAACGTCTCCAGACAAAAGATGACGATAGATATCAAAATGACCAGCACGGAGACGATCGCGATGCCCCTGGCCGGACCCGAGCTCTCAGGGTACTCAAACAGCAGCCACACCTGTCGCTGAAACTCATTAGTGGGCAAAGGACGCACCTCATCCTTTATAAAGCCCTCGTCCTCTCGAAATTTCTCCATGGCCTCCTCCCCGAGCTCGTAGAAGCGTATCTCTTCGGAGAAAATGTCTATGGGCACGTTTACGGGTCTCCGTATGCGCCCCCCGGATTGATAGTAATACAAGATGGCATCGAAGCTCGGCCGATTCCTGTCAAAGAAATACTCGTTTCGGAGGGGGTCAAAGTAGCGCATTCTCTTCTTGGGGTCTCCAAGTAAAGTCTCGGGGAACTGGGACAGGGTTTTGAGCTGCGTCTCGAAGCGCAAGCCTGAAATGTTGATGACAACTCTCTCGCAGCACTCGTGGTCTGGCTCGTAGCGCTCCAGAGAGTGGTGCCCTGGCAGCGCCGCGGACTCCTCCAGCATGTTGTCGCAAGCAACAATTGTCATGATGTCTTCGGTGTAGCCGTGGTTCACGAGGTTGTTGCCCCGGTGCTTGCTCGAGGAAGGCGGAGGCGAGTGGAGGAGGCTGAGGTGGTCGTCCATACAGCTGCTTCGGTGGAGGGGCAGTGGAAGCCGCGCCTCCTCCGCAAGCTCCAGTCAGCCACAGCCGCCCGCCGCTGCCGCGTCCTCTCGCTCTCGAATCGCGACGTTCTCTGTCCAGTCTTCCCGCCCACGGCGCGCGTACTGTGGTTTATAAACATGACTGTTCCCGCCCACGGCGTGCGGATGCTCATCACACATCCACACGGCACCCAATCGGAAACCTGACAGACATAAACATGAACCCCAGACGCGCGTCACCGATGCCCACCGATTAGGGGAGGGCTGTGGGAACGCACATCGGCGACAAGTGCAACCGTTAGGCAACCCAAAATGAAAACCCTCACTGACATTTGTTGCATTTGTTTCATTACTCGCATGAGGGAGCATATGAATTAATAGTTCATCATGGTGAGATTAATGCCTGAGAAATCAGTCGTACCAAACCATGCAAACCAAATTAGCCTATATACAATGACTTTCAACGAGGTCAGCTTTTTAAAGCAGTTTCTGGGCGCAATCTGCTCAAGTTCATCTCGAGCAACAGTTGTCTTTTGGCGCCCTCTTACATCTTCTAAAGGAAACAATCAAGTTTTTGGGATCATTTAATATCTAAATCTATAATAAAGTGATTGAGCAGCCGGTGATTCGTGTTTATTAATGAAACAACCCTGTTAAAACGATTAGAAGCCATCACCGATATTCTAATGGTTTCCACTACAAATATCATTGCAAACATTTCAAACCATCTACTTTTAACCATTAAAACCATTCAAAAATTATTTCCTGTAGTGTGTTTAGAGACATACCCCCCCACTATTTTTCCCAAAATAACCAATAGAGACCAATAGGCACTATTACAGTTTCCATTAAATCCAGTACAATTCCCATTATAACCAGTAAAACCATTACAAATTCTGTCATGGTTTCTATTGTTTTTCAGCAGGCATGTCCCCCAGTGGTTTGTTTGACCTCCTAAGGGGTGTTGAAGCTTTTAGCTGAGTCAGATATCGCCCCTCATAATTCGCACCCTGCATATACGCAAATCTTGTTGAAGTGTTATCAATAAATGGCTGTATGTGCCGCGTTGTTTGTCTCTGACGTGCTTGGAATGCACACGTGTGGCAAAGGCGCGGACTTCCATTCAGAATGTCAATGAGAGCACAAACCCCCACCTTCATAAAGATGAAAGGACACGCACAAACGTCACTCTGATTGACATTTGGAGCGCAGCAGGGACTTCATCTTTATGCAAACCCTCTGGATGTTGCAGACCCGCAATGTTGCATTAGTTAATTCGGGGAATGGTGGAGTTTAGATAATAATTGTTTGTTCAGACGGGTGTTAGCAACACAGTAATGGATTAGTTGCAGATTTAGAAAAATGTTAGGTTTTATGGTTGATTTAGAAATATGTTAGGTTTTATTGGTCGTTCACGCTTTATGCCGTGAAATGCTATCGATTTTGACACTACAATGCAAGAGAATGTAATACTGTTTTTCCCCCCCTCCAAAGCGTATTGGTAACTTGCGTGTGACCTGAGACAAAAAGCCAGGAAAATATATCGGCGCTGTCCATAGTTCTGAAACCAGGAGAATCATCCTATAATCTTTTATTTAATTCCAGTATATCACATCTAACTCAGTTATCTCCTAAGGTTATCAACACATTTAACACTGTATGATGTCAAAAAAGAAAGAAAGAAAGAAAGAAAGAAAGAAAACATTCAGCAAAACAAACATAAACAATGGTGTGATGCTCATATTTCATCCAGACCAACCAGGTTATACAAAAGTACATTAAAATGCTTTTTAAAAAGCAATTGATTGGAATAAAGAAAATTCAGACATTTTTTAAATATTTGATTATTTTAAATATGAGTATTATGACCTATTTAAAACAAAAATGCTAAATTAATTGAGGTAGTCAAATGGAATATCTCAAAACTCCAAGATATTAATGATTAATATTTCAAATGTAGCATAAAAATAAATGAAATAAAAAAAGTTATATACTGTATTTGAGAGCTTTTCTGAAATCATGATTAATAATTCAGATATTCACATTGTTTTCAAGCCATTCTGAAAATGTTCAACAAATATTTTGATTTAATGACTCATGAAAAATGTCAAGTGCTGTGACTATCAAGTATTTTTTAACATATTGAATACACTTGAGGCTACACCGCTCAAAGTGATACTACACCCAAATAATAATAATAAAAATAAATTCTGTCACCATTAACTCATCCTCATGTTGTTTCCTGTACACAAGACAAAAGACAATCATATAACATTTGTTCCACAACTGAAAGAAAATACAATTTGAGGGTGTGAGGGTGAGTAAACAACTCATCATTTGTGGGTGGAGTATCCCGTTTGTTTATGATCGATCTATCTATCTATCTATCTATCTATCTATCTATCTATCTATCTATCTATCTATCTCATCAGTTGTAGGTGAGCCTCCCACGGGTCCAAATGTGTCAGTATGAGGGAGGCAGAAAGAGTCTTTGTTTGTTTGATTCTGTGTCTTCCTCTCACTCGCTGGACTGTTTCCCAGAATCTGCACACTTCTCTGAGCACTCAGGGATTGTTCCTTTTAACACACAAAATGATTCAATGGTAGAGCACATTACCCTGGACATTTAGAAGAAAAGCAGCTCTTCTTCCGCCTGCTCTCTGTTGTCTGGCTATTTGGCTGGAGTTTTGTTTTCTACATCAAAACCATATTGATATTTACATTTAAAGTCCAAAGACATCAAAACCTTTACAGGCACATCTTAAATAGATTCTCTTCTGTTTACGAAAAGCAGCAAGTAATGGAAAATGATATGATGAGGATCTGCAGTGTTTTGAAGGTCCACCTCAGCCAAGAGCTTTATATAATAGATTGTGTATTTATGTAAAAGATCTGAGCCCTTTAACTCATTTAGAATTAGAACTCAAGTAAAACTGAATGAACAGGAACCTAAAAATGTTCTCATGTCAAAATGTCATCAAGTCAGTTCAGTCCTTGACCTTGAAATATTTGCTCCAATTGTTTGACTCGTTCTCATTCTTGTGATGTTTATCATAACTGACAAGAACATCAAGTAAAGCAACCTGTTCTCACACACCCATCTGCATTTTGCCATCCACCCTTGTTTGAGGTGAAAGGGTGGAGTCTCGAGTCGTTGTCCATATCTAGTGAGTAGCTGCAGATCTGAGGAGACTTCATTAGTGCTCTTGTAATGGTTAGGTAATTGAATTCTTCTTCAAACTGTTCTCCAGTTAGATCGCTCTGTCCTCCTACTTTTTTAGAGAGTCTTTTGTGTAAGCACAGTTTGTCCTTGGGCTTGTTTTCAAACTCTGCGTTCACGCGTCATTCTTGACGCATTTGCCAGGCAGATGTGACACGTGCTCGTGGATGCGCTCATATACTTAAAACACAAGCACATGCATGCAGTTGGTTTTTAGCATGTTGCTTTGTGGTTGCTTAGGTGTTCTAGGAAGTCACATTAGCAATATTTCAGTGAATTTTGGTGAAAAACTAATATGTGACCCTGGACCACAAAACCAGTCTTAAGTCGCTGGGGTATATTTGTAGCAGTAGCCAAAAATACACTGTATGGGTCAAAATTGTCGATTTTTCTTTTATGCCAAAAATCATTAGGATATTAAGTAAAGATCATGTTCCACGAAGATATTTTGTAAATTTCTTACCGTAAATATATCAAAACTTAATTTTTGATTAGTAATATGCATTGCTAAGAACTTAATTTGGACAACTTTAAAGGTGATTTTCTCAATATTTAGATTTTTTTGCACCCTCAGATTTCAGATTTTCAAATAGTTGTATCTCGGCCAAATTTTGTCCTATCATAATAAACCATACATCAATGGAAAGCTTATTTATTCTGCTTATTAAATCTCAATTTCGAAAAATTTACACTTAAGACTGGTTTTGTGGTCCAGGGTCACATATGAACATGGGTGAAATCTGCATAAGGATATATATATTTTTTTTTATTACTTTTTTGCTGATTCCTTTGCTGATTTAAATGACTGTTTGTGTGTGAAATTATGCCGAACAGCAGCAAGTGTGACCACACAAGTCAAAAGAGCTCAGCGGTCTCATGTCTCTAAGTCTAATGGATTTTGTGTCCATTTTGTGGTCTTGATGATTTAGAAAAATATCACACATTTCTTCAATAAGCCACGCAATTTAAAGGAATATTTCAGGTTTAGTAAATTAAGCTCAGTCGATATCATGTGTTGATTACAGCATAAATAAAAATAAAATAAAAAATAAAGTAGCAAAATGGAGGTCATAGTGAGGTACTTAAAAGTAAATTAAGCCAGTTCTGTAGGATTTAAAAGCAGAAATGTGAAGCTTATAATTTTATTAAAAGTGCTTATTCTTGTTAGGCTACTATCTTTCATTGTGCATTCAGTATCGCTTACTGATTATGATGTTATGTTATTTATGTTTCTAGTTGTATTCCTTCTTTCTCTCTTTTTTATTAAATAGAGATACTACCTATGTGACTATGGGGCCAATGTTGGTGTTACAGTAATGTGCAGGTTTTTGTTGATGCCAAGGACCATATTAAGGGGTGCTGGCAGATCAAGGTTTGATCTGAAGGGTGGGGGTTGGTTTAATGGTAGACTCAACTGGTTTTATTCTCAAACTTGTATTTTTCTTATTATGCAGTAATTCTGTTTGATACCCATGACCGACCTTAATATGCTGACTTGTAATAGGCCTAAATGGCCTTCACAAATGTACAGGTTTTCTGGATTTTTTACGAAGAAGAAAGATTGATATAGTGCTAGTTCAAGAATCCCGTTTGAAAGAGGAGGATATACACAGGTGTAATAATAAGTTTGATGAAGTGGTATCTCACTAATCTTCGGATACTAAAACCAAGGGTGTCCTAATATTGGTGCGGAAGACTTTAAATATTACTATTTTAGATAAAGGTTGTGATACAAACGGTAAAATAACACATAAAACAATAGTGGAGAACAGGAATATTGTAATTCTTTCGGTTTATGCTCCTTGTACTCTGACCCTACTTTTTCTCTGTTTTGTCAACCTATCTCTTGAAATTTTCAGATTTTGAAATTGTATTGGTGCAGATATGAATTCTGTAATGTCACATATCCTAGATAGATCTGGACCAAAGGATTCACACTTTCAAGTTTTTTTTTTTTTTTTTCTGAATATGAATCTGCCATTTTCTCCTAAGTGTAATCTCTGTTCGCAAGGATCTTTAGGCACGTTTTCGTATTGTTTTTTTCTTGTTTTTTTTTGGAGTGCCCTTCTCTCTCACCTTTTTGGGTCTCAGCTCTTACAGGACCTGTTATAGTTGCTGGGTACTGAGATATGTTTGACTCCGGGCCATTTTTTCATGAATGACTTTTGGGACTTCACCTTGTCTGTCCAACAAAGATGTTTACTGTTAGCTGCTCTCACAGCAGCAAAAACAAATTGCTAGTCAACTGTTGGAGTCCTCCTCACACAATGGACAGATGAACCTGGACTGTGTGTTTGTTGGACATTGTCTCAGTGGAACTCTCAACTTCTCGTGTGCATGGATCTAGTGTGGAAACTGTAAGTTTGTGTCATTCAGCGTTTGATGTTGTGTCATCTTTTCTGGAATCCGTGTGAAAATTATTTTATTGTGGGTTGGGGTGGGTTCTGAATTTGCACAGTTGCTTTTTGTTTGTTACTGCTGTTTCAGGAAGAAAATTTAATAAAAAGTTGTTAAAAAAAGTGCTTATTCTTCTGGTAAAACTTGTATTATTGGAGCAGTAAAACAGTTTATAGTGACAAGGTTGAATAATTAGATATAACTTATTTATATAAGTTAGGAAGTGACCTTTTGACACTAAAACCATGTTCACATGCATACTGTTTACATTTTGTGGCTGTTTATTGAAACAGTATTTTCAGCGTTTATGGGCTAGACCTATACACTTCTAGCATTTTAGTATAATTGAGATTATAGGGGATTTTTTATATTTGGAATTAGTTTCATTTGTATATTTTCCATTTTCCTTTTAATTTTAAATGTAAGTTTTTGTAATTTAGTTGTGTGTTTTTGTCTATAAAATTACTGTTTTAATTAATTAATTAATTAATTAATTGGGAAATGTTGGCTTGGCAACTGAAATAAAATAAGTTTGTTTCTTTTCTTTTTTTTACATTTTATTTCAGATGCCTATTCTTTCTTTCTTTTTTCTTTTTAAAGGACAAACAAGTGAATATTAATTTCTGTGGTAATCAGCATTGTCACCAATGATGAGAAGGTTACTTTGGGAATGTAATAGGCTACAGATTACAAGTTACCCTATTTAAAATGCAGTGAGTATTTCAATTACTTCATTAAAGTAATGTAACTGATTACATTTTGGATTACATTTCTAAATAACGAATGTTTTGACTGGTAATCAGTTCATCAACTCTCAGACAGGTTGTAGCCTAAAGCTTACTGTGGCAATGTGGATTGATATAATTGGCAGACATGGTGCGCTGCAAATTCAAACAAGAACCAATCAAAACATCAGAACAGTTTCACTTTACTAAACGGCCTTTAAATGGCAGGAGGCATCGTGCAGATCAAAAACAGGCAAAGCAACAAATTAATATTATTATCCTAGCTTTCTGAAGAAAATATTCAGATGTAACCCCTTTTGTAATCATTAACATTTTCATAAGTAACTGTAATTTAATTACACTTTTTTTTCTCAGTAACTGTAACTGATTACAGTTACATTTATTTTGTAATTAAATTACGTAACACCATTACATGTAACTAGTTACTCCCCAACACTGATCGTCACAAATTCTGTCAACTACGGCTTAACCCATAATATTGTATATGTAAATATGTCTGTACAGTAGAGGGTTTGCTTAAACCTTTCAGTTGTGCATTCTGGATTGCATGAAGAAAAGGACGCAGAAGAAGAAAATTCAACACTGTTCAGCAATTAAAAAAAGAAACAAATATTAAGTTTATCTAAAGTTAATTTTGTTTATTAGTATAGTTGAATTGAATCATCGAAGCTCAGTAGCAAAGATATCGGTTAATAAATTGGGATTTTGTGTTCACACAGTGCACACAACGCCTCTGCACTTACTCCTGACTTCTCTCAACATGGGGACAAGAGAGCTGTCAGTCAATACATGGGAAAGCAAAGTAACTGGCATTAATTAATTGAAAAAGCAACTCAGATATATTCTTGTAAATGAAAAAGTAATGCATTACTTTACTAGTTACTTGAAAAAAGTAATCTGACTTACCCCCAACACTGAAGATTAATATTAGAGTTAGGGCTTTTACTAAGCAATAAGCCTGTGTAATAATAATAGTGATGACTTTCGTGCAAGTATACACGCACACAACCAACAGGCTGCGTTTGAGGGTGGAAAGCTCTCTAATGAAGGCATAAAACTCCAGCACATAACCCCAGGTCAGCTTAGAGATGCTTAATTGTGCAGGAAGGACTTTGATGCTGTTTATGTGCAGCTGTTTCCTTATTGATTTGATTTGCATGATTGAAGACCATGTTATCCATTGCGCCTGCACACTTTATTTAAGCGGAAGGAGAGATCCAGTGTTATAACACTGATAAAGGACATTAAAGGACACTCTTTAAATTATGTAAAAAAAAAACAAACAAACGTACACATACACAACTGTGCATCATGTGTAGTTGCGTTTGTCGGCAACAAAACACAAGCATGTGCAGAACGTGTAACATCCGAGCAATGCTGCAGTCTTCATTTTCTAAATTCATCTCGTTATTCAGGCCATGGTGCTATTAAAAGTGCCAATCGCGTTGTGCTGAGAGAAGAGCAATGGGACAGCCACAGGGGCTTTTAGCATGGTTTCCACTGGCTCAACTAAATATAGATGAATCTGAGGTCTTATTAACTCGCTAAATGAAGCTACCTCGTGCAATGCGCTATACTGTTTTAAACAGGTTCATTTCTGTGGTGCAAGATTCATGAGGATAAAAGTGCTCTCATTTCAAAAGCGTGAGAAGGTTCACAAAGAAACAATGCTGCTTCAAATACTTTAAATACTTACATACATTAAATAGCAGTCCATAAGATTCATATGCGAGCACATTTACATTTAAAGGTCACAACATATACATACAACAAACCTCATTGTAAAAGCGATGAAGGTTTTGTATGAGCATTTGGTGAGATGAAATAAGCATGTGTTTAGCCTAAGGTCTGTTAACTGTAGTGGTTTTGAATTATCTGAGTTAACCATTAATGCAACCCATAAAAATGCAACCAAATTGCATTGCTGAATTCAAGTGTTCATACTTGTTTTTAATGTTGCTCTCTTTTTAAATCATATGAAAACTGACCCAGATATGTTTCAAATGACATCATATTCAATAGAAAAGAATTCTGGATATCCTCAGGAAAACAGATGAAGTTAACAGTTTGTTGAGGGTTTTCTTTTGCTTGTCTTGCTCTGTCTGACGCATTTCGCACAGATTTGGGTCACTGAAAACCATCACTGCTGAGGCCTGGTTACTGAAGCCAGGAATCTTTGAAACAACCTATCGCTCTCTACCTTTTGGGAGATAGATGGGATATTAATATGTAAATTAATTGCACCAAGTTAACTACATCAGTGTTGTTGCTATATTCTATACATTTTTGCAGAGATGTTCCTTTGCTTCCTCTGACAGAACTATTTTTTATGGGTTAAAGTAGCAAAATGTATATATACTCACAGCATAAATGAGTACACCCCTTCTGAATAAATATAAAAGATGTATTTTCTTAATGATCACGAATATAATTCATGAAAAGATGGCAAAATTGAAATGTATTAAACATGTACGGGCAGTCGTGGCCTAATGGTTAGAGAGTCGGACTTGTAACCCAAAGGTTGCAGGTTCGAGTCTCAGGTCCAGCAGGTCCCTCAGTGGGGGGAGTGAATGTACAGCGCTCTCTCCACCTCAATACCATGACTGAGGTGAGACCCTTGAGCAAGGCGCCAAACCCCCAACTGCTGTGTGTGTGTGTGCGTGCACGCGCGCACTTGGATGGGTTAAATGCAGAGCACAAATTCTGAGTATGGGTCACCATACTTGGCCACAAATCACCACCTTTCCTTCCTTAATAAAAACAACAAAATATATGCCAATATTTTCTGTAAGATAAGTAAATTAGCCAATTTTGTTTAATTGAAGACTTGCAGAAATGAGTACACCCTAGATTTAATTCAGGGAATGTATAATATTCTAGTACTTAGTATGTCCTCCAGAACTTTAAGTATACTGCTCTGACACTTCTTAGCACTGAGTGTACAAGTTCATGACAAATTTTCACATCTGTCCTGTTTAACTCCTGGAGGACGACCTCCTTGAATGCTCTGGTCTTTAATGGGGAGTTTTGCTCAGCTCGTCTCTACAGAATCCCCCACAGATGCTCAAGAGTGTTAAGATTGAGTGAAATACATGTCCACTGAAGGATTTTCACCTTGGGAGAATGAATATCTTCATTGTCATGCTGAAAAAAATGCCCAATAATGCAGGGAATGAGAGGAGGGTAGCATCTTCTGTTTCAAGTTTTTGTATTACATCACACAGTGGTGTGTGAATTCATGACAGCATTGATAAAGCACAA
>JAFVLL020035712.1:12500-33484 GCA_021397915.2 Tor tambroides | reverse complement strand
CTTTGCACTGACCCACGAGATCAGCGTCGGTCTGACTCAAACGTGCTATTTTAACAAACCCACCGTTACAGGAAAACGGAAGATAGAAATTAAACTGAAAAAAGCATTCGCCTGTTGCAAACGGCTGTATTCATTGGTCTGTCTGCCATTATGAATTATATATGTGCTCTATCTTTTTTGTTTAAAATTGGTGCTGTAAAATTGAAGTCTCTTCGTCTATTTTAAGATTTAATGGACGGTCAGACTGACAAGACAAAACACAAGTGATCCCATCCCTCCCGCCAATTATCGTCAAATAGCTGACGTCTGAGAAAAATGCCTGAAAAATAGTACATTTCTGGTCGGAGCAGTCAGGCTGTTTTTGTCAAGGTCAGGCACTGTCAATAAGGAAAATATTTCATGACGAAAAATAATAGACGGTTTGAAGCGATTTCGCTGTTGGAGTGGTGGGATGGGGATTTATTTTTAACCGAGCAGTGATTTGAAGTGGGGCGACTACCTCCGTTAATGACAGGCTAGTCCTCGAGAACACAGCTCTGAAACCACAATGAGCTATAATGGAGCAGTTAGCCAGCGGTACTGGCTCATGAGAGGAGAAAAGGGAGCCACTACTCACAGTGCTCACTTCATCAAAGTTACATACGGCATGGAAGAGCTGCATCTCGCTGCGCTTCGAGGCCCCTCGACTGCCTCTTAACGCAAGGTGCTGCTGAAGGCCGTCAAACGCTGCATTACATATACAGAAGTATACTTTAACAGATAGTGGAAGTGTTTTTGAGGTCAAAGGAAAGGAAAATTGACACACACTTCTCACTTTCCTTCTCTTTTATTATTTTTGGACTTTTTTACTGCTTTATTAGACAGAAGAGTGAAAGAGGAGCAGAAAATTATTGAGGGAAAGAGAGAGAACAGTACCAGGACAGCACAGTCGCCCCTTTTCTACTGTAAGATTGCCTGTGCTGCTTCCATGCATTTCCACTTCAAAAAAAAATAGCCTAAAAATATATTTTTTTAAATTAGATTAATTAAAATTAGATTAATTAACTTCTGGATCTGATAATAAATTTAAATATTATTTAATAAAAATTTAAATAATGACACTAAAGAGGTATAAAACATTCTTTAAAATTGGCCCACCTAATAATGAAAAATATGTGCTACCAAAAGCACAGTCATATTACTCTGGGTTTATGAACATCATGCATTTTGGACACATTCTATTTTAATATCACAGAATTCACTGAACAAATAAATTCATTTAAAAAAAAAAAAGACTAAAAATTAAGTTTAATAAAATATTTACTTTATAAAATAAGTAAAATAAAATAATTAAAATGCCAAATCTTTAAAGTACCTGTGTAAATACTATTCACTACCATGCTATTATGACAATGACTGTATCCACCAACAAAAGAGGCTCTGGAGCTAGCCTGTTCAACATGAAAAGAGGCTAAGAGTTAGTCTGAACCCAAATTCAGAAGAATTTGGCAGTTAATTGCCTCACAAACCTCAAACTGAATGGCCTATTGTTTAAAAGCACAGCTATTTTCAAAGTTTATGAATATCTTTTCAGATAATTTCACACTATTAGCATAGAAGTGCTAAAAACACTTAATAGTTCTCATACTTGGCAACTAAAAGATTGAGAAACACTTATAGAGAGTTATTCACCGCAGCATAATCAAACCTAATCAAACTCGGTTTGAGATCACGCAACAGTACAACTAATTGGCTGAATTGCCAAGGAACATTAGGTGTAACTCTTTTAGCAAAACACAGGCGGCATAGTACTAAAATAGACCTTAATTAACTTAAAGAATTTTTTAAGAAGGTAGGGCTCAAAACAAAACTCACTCAATATCCTTCTATTATGATGATATTTCAAGTCTGTGCTGCAGAGGGCATTTGATTATCTGCCTGCTGTCATATTGAATGGTAATGCACATTACTTATGGAACACAGCACCATGTCCCAGTTCTCAACTATATCAGCAATGGCCACTAAGGAGACATGTCAAAGGAGACACGGCTTCATTCCCTGAGGACAACTGGTGAACTCTTATTTTACATCATTTTTAAACAATTATGAAATGTCACGACAAATTTAATATTGGAGGACTTTTAAAATAAACATCTCAACACTAAATTTTGCCACTAATTCACAACAAAATCTTTTTACTCTTAAGTATCCAATGATATGAGAGAGGAATTTGCTGTAACCCACGAGCTGATCTAAAAAAACTAAATTAAATTAGATTTAGCCAAGTATAAAGATGACTGGACACAAGCTGTAGTCATTCTACGTGATATTGTTAATGATTTCCACAGCGTCCTTTTAAAAGGAAAACTTGTTTACACCTTAAGGTTAACCAAAAAATAAATAAAAAAACCTTTCTGTCTTTGAGATGTTAAACTCAGAAGTCCATCATTCTGGCTCGGCCCAGAACAAACAGACTTACCTGGCACCATGGAGCGAAAACATCATTAAGATTTCGCTCTCATCCGAAGAACGGAAATAAAAGAGCGGGACAGCAAACAGCGAGAACGTATCAAAACTGTCTGATCTGATTAGATGCTGACAAAATATGGAGGCTTTGTACAACACAAGCAGACCTCAAGTAACAAGAAAAACAATCTGTCACGTAATAAGCACTGTTGTGAAATCAGGTGGGCTTTTTAGCCAGTCGAGACTATAATCAGACCAGAGAGGGCCATCTTACACCAGATCTGTTGAGTTAAGCAAACAGGCTTTTTCCGCCCTTTCCTTACAAGGAAAGTTGTGAGATTAATTGGTGTGAGTGTGATAGAGTCATATTCGCTGAGTAATGCCACGAGGAGAGGGTAGTTTAATAGTAGTGCTCTCTGGCCGCTGGCTGAACAGCTTTGTCCCACTGCATTGATTAAACAACTGAAACCATCACTGATTTTCACCTCCCTACATAGATCCATCACATCACCCAACTCTCATTGCATTTCACCTGTATTAGTACTAAAATAGACTGAAAGCCAAAAGTATGTTGACACAGAGTCATAAAATCAAGCATGCAGCCGTGATTTAATAATACAATCACTTTTAGAAGGTGCATCTTTTCTATTCTATGGCTGGTGTATTTTTACTGTAAGTGTAAAAATGTATTGTGATCCATTAAACTAATAATGAAAATGCAATGCATTGATTATAGAATTGATTAGAATTACTTAATTTAGCACGAGAAATAACTCCATTTTAAAGGAATGGACACATTTATTGTCATTGTGTGAATTTTCATTAAAATCCAGTCATTTCAACAGGAATCCATGTGATTAAGAATTTTGCAAAAGGGTGAAATAATTCCCCACATAGATTTTGCAGCAGGTTCTTGTACACGCATAAAAGTGGCTATTATATTTAAGATTAAATAGTCAAATGAAGTCAAATAAAATATTTTGGATAACACGTATTCCAAATAAAATTCTAGGGCAAAATAAAATTCTATTTTTTCCCCTCGATATTCCAATATTCCACCATACAATAGTCTGATGCAAACCAGTTATACAGCGAATATGTCTTCATCATGTTTTGGGAATGAATTATTAATTGTACATAAACTCGAAGTTCGAAGCTAATTATTGATTTTAAAATATAGGGTCATGTCCATGTAATGTTTTCTGGCTTCTAATGGTTTTCTAAAAAAATAATAATAATTATAATAAATAAATCAAAATTAGATAAATTCTAAAACATTTTCTAAGCTCTATTTTCTACACCACTAGTATCACCAGATGGAACTGCAAAAATCATGCCTGTTTTCAAACAGGTTTCCCTGAACACTCCCCCCATTTGCAATTGGTTGGTCAAACAAATAGTCCCACCCCTAAACTCACACCATTGGTTCAGCCCAATGCTGCTGTTGTTGGGCAGATTTAGGTGCTCAAACAAACAGAAAAATATTTTCATAGCACCTCAGAGCCACAGTGTTTACACTTTTCAAGGGAAACAACACACAAATAGCTGTTCTGGGGAAAAAGTAAGTATATAAAATGACACAGATCCCCACAGTTTCAGACAATAAATACAAGTACAACATTTAGGAAGGTGACTCACCTCTGCTTGGAAGCCCTTCAGCAAAGGAGCTATCTGTTTACGCAAATCCTGAAAGACAAAAAAAAACAGACAAAGTTGAACTATTATTTCACTATATTAGATTCTGAAGAGTGTTTGAAATGAATAGACAGCAGATTTATTTTGCATGTAGCATGTGTGGAACTCAGGATATTGAGAGCAGACAATGCCAGACATCAGATCACAGATGGAGAAAAAAATAAACAAAATACACAAAATGTATTCAAATGGATATCTTAATTTATCAAATGTCCCAGGGCTGGTTTTGTTCTCTTCAAAAAAAGAAAAAACACACAGCGAATGCATGCACGAGTGTAAGCACACACACAAACGCTCTCTAACACAAAAGAGTATCACCTTGTGTTGCTCCTGACTATGGGCAAAGGACAGTGTGTGCTTTAAGGAGTGTGTATGTATGCATTCGTACTCTCTCTCTCTCCTGATATGCCCTCGTTTTTTCCCTTGCACAAGTTCTCCATGACTCAGTCCCCTTTACTGCAAAAACTGCTCATGCAAAAACAGTGAGAACAAAAAGCAAAGTGCAGAGCCACATCTATGAATACGTTCATAACAGCCGTGCGGTCGATGCGAAATATGACATAATTAGTTCTCAAGAAAGATTTACAACTGTAATCTATTACTACATCATCTTGTCATAAAGTTACAGATGAATGAGTTGCTTCTCAGCTCATGTTTCTGAGTGATATGAAATTTTCCTTTACAAAGAATCATAAAAAGAAACAAAAAAAATCTCCTCGTGGAAAACAAACCGTGTCTTTGTTTCGAGTTCGGATGGCAGCGCACCTCCCTCCTCTTGCAGGCCCTTACAGTCGAGTAATTTTGATGCCGTGGTATTAAAGTATATCAGATTAAGATGAACATCAATGCCTCTTTCATTTGAACATAGGGTGGGTGTTTCAACATGAAATGACATTACACACGGCTGTGAATAAACCTCCGGGCCGGACAAAAAGCCCTCACATTAAAAGTCAGTATAGGAATGCCTACCACGCACAAACACATTACTGAGCGCTGGGGCCGAATAAAACGGCGCCCTGAGTGCTGTAATCGCCAGGACGCAGGCCATTACGCCACTGCAGCATAAAGATATACACATCATTACCGAAGCCGCTCGCATTTCATTAGCAGTGTAGGAGTCACCATAGCCGATATATTTAATATAATGGGCAAGACAGAATTGGATTTTACAAGAAAAGTAGCAAAAAAATCCTCCTTCTCAGTCCCTCCATTCCAAACTTTCTTTATGGTTTCGTCAAGTGTTGAGTAATGATAAGAATATCAGACAAAGATGATTAATCTGAAAATAAAATGAGTCAACATTTTACTAATACACTTTGGTTACACCTGTCTAAATTTAGGTTTTGCACCATCTTAAAAATATTTTAATATAAAGAGAGCTGCTTAAATGTCTCAAAATTAGTTTTGGAAGCAAATATAAATTCTATACTAAATTTATTTAGAATATTAACATCTTACTTGAACATCTTACTTATTAGATTTACATGACATTGCTTTCATAAATTACATTTTTTATATATATATATATATATATATATATACATACACACTGTCGCTCATAAGTTTGGGATCAGTAAGATTTTTAATGTTTTTTAAGGGAGTCTCTTCTGCTCATCAAGGCTGTATTTATTAGATCGAAAATATAGAAAAAACAGTAATATTGTGAAATCTTATTGCAATTTCTAATATTGGTTTCCTATTTTAATATACTTTAAAACAGATTTTATTTCTGTGACGCAGCGCTGAATTTTCAGCATCATTACTCAGCCTTCAGATCCTTCAGAAATCATTCTAATATGATTTATTATGAGTGTTGAAACTGTTGTGTGGCTTCATATTGTTTTTTGGAACATGTGATACTTTTTTCTTTGATCAATACAAAGTTAAAAAGAGCAGCATTTGTTCAAAATAGAAATCTTTTCTAACAATATAAGTCTTTACTATGACTTTTTATTCATTTAACATATTCCTCCTGAATAAAAGTATTAATTTCTTAAAAAAAACAAAAAAAGAAAGAAAAAATATACTGACCCCAAACTATTGAATAGCATTGTATACTGTAACACAAAATTTCTTTTTTAAATAAATGCTGTTCTTTTTATTGATTATAATTTGATTATAAATCAGCATATTAGAATGATTTCTGAAGGATCATGTGACACTGGAGTAATGATGCTGAAAATTCAGCTTTGATCACAGAAATAAATTATATTTTAAAGTATATTAAAATAGAAAACTGTTATTTTAAATTGCAATTATATTTCACAAAATAACAATTTTTTTCTGTATTTTTGATCAAATAGATACAGCCTTGATGAGCAGAAGAGACTCCCTTAAAAAAAAAAAACATAAAAACCTTACTGATCCTAAACTTTTGAGCCACAGCGTGTGTGTGTGTGTATACTATAATATATACATAATTATAAATATTATAAGCATCAGTTAGAACACAAGGTGTGAAAACAAAAAAGGCGCTACTTTTTGTTAAACAACAACAAAAAATGTAAGATAATAGTCTAACTTAAATGTGTGTTATTTAATAGTTTTGATGGCTTTACCTTTATTCTAAAATAATACATGTAGAAAATTAAATCCAAAATAAAAATAAATGTGTCCTAACCATTGACTGGTATGGTTTTCATAAAAATATTATGTGAATTGAGTGAATATTATGTAAATGTTACGCAAATAAGTATTTTTACAAAGTTGTGTACATACCATTCACTGTAATCTACATTTTTTTGAACTGTTGATATCGCCTATCAGTCACCCAACTCTTAAAATATTAATACCAAAATTTGGGCTTCTGTACAAAACCAGTGACCAACCATAATATATATAATAAATCTTTACATGTCACATAAAATACAGTTACGGTACAAAAAGAACTCTCCCAGCGTTAAGCATTGTATACACACAACATGTCTGCCAGGTTGAATGCAATGAGCAGGTAACACAATGACAAAGCAAGACTGCCGCGAACAGCTGACGTCTGCATGTCTCACTCATGTTTGCAGAGAAAGAGTGCTGGCAGAGAGCAGACAGAAGTGGTGGAGGGTAGCTTTGACCCCACTGCACTCTTCATCTTCCCAGAGCGAGCAGCTGGGCCTCCGCTCCCGCTCTCCCGCCCGCACTGGCTACTGTACAGATGACATTTATGTAAGTGCCGCACCAGAGGGGCCCACGTGACCAGGAGGAAACATCTCTCAACATCTGGTTTCAACATAATACTCGAGGCCTGGCCAAAAGAGAGTTCCCCTGCCCGCTTTGAGCAGTACTCTCGTACTCCATCTTTCTCTGCAGATGCAATCTGCCCGCATTCGTATGGAAAGACAGCAGTGCATAAAAGTACATTTATATTGTTAGCGAATGGATAAAAAGCTCGCAATAAAAGTAAATCTCCAGGAACCGGGCCAAGTTCGAGCATGTGCAAGTCGTTGTTAAATCCAGAGGGGTCTGAAGACGGAAACGCAATCTGTTGGAATACTGCGGCACGGAAAGAGACGTGAGGTCAAAGCGTGACGTGACGGAAGCTTAACAGCTGAACGAGCAAAACCCATGCAGGCAAAATGCACCTCATGGACGACTGACAGGGGAAATGAATCAAATATTTGGTCATTGTGAGATTATCAGCATCAGCACAATTCCTGATCTGGAATAATTTTAGTCATTTGAGTAAAAATTGCTACAATTATATTGATTACAGTGTCATAAGATAATACAGAGTCAGAAATGAAGAGGAAATATTTGCCCCTTGAACCGATTTTAAGGGCATTTCCACCTCTATCAGTACACAGAAGCCACTTCATATTAGTTTTATATTTAACAATTGCCTCAATTATAGATATCTGGCAACTAAAGGTCAATAATTTAAACAGAATATATTAAATATCAACAAATTGCAAACAAAATAAAATAAAAAAGTTCTGGTTAATTGTTCATCATGATTAGCTGCATTATAGATGAGCCTATAGCAATAATATCAATATCAGTCATTAGAAAAAAAGAAAATCAAATAAACTAAAAATTAAATAAAACTGTATTTGTTAATTACTCTACCAGTCAACAACTGGAAAGCTACCTTTACAGAGCTTTATATTTTGTGCAATAGGGTTTAGGGCTTTTTACCCTCCAAAGCAATGATCACATCCTCTAGGGGGCTTTGTGTGAGACGCTGCAGTCAATCACCCAGCAGAAACACATTCTTCCTGTGACCCCACATCCAGAGCCACCTAAAGTCCCTGAAAGCCGTCCCCTGCTCTAGCACACTGCATCTTTAAACCCATCAGTTTGGCAGATTACACAGCTGCATGGGCCAGCCTGGTAAATTATTTACCATCAACGTGAGCCTTTCCTCCTCCCACACGCTCCATTATATAGCACATCACATGCCAACTGGTCTTGGCACGCTGGCATCTGGCACTAGGGTGGCATTGCCTTAGTGGAGCCGAGCCAGGCCCGTTTTAAGCTGCTGGTGTCTGCCGTAATACCATCTAAGCTCGGTAGGTACGGTGATCAACAGATCGGTTTAATCGTATCTGATTGACCGAGAGAATATACACATGGTGGATTGTGGAAAATGATGGACACCCATAATTTTCCTAAATCCTCCTTATGTATGTTCTTTCTAGACAGATGCAAGTCAAAATTTATTTATTTTGCTTCTGCATAAAATGGAAATACTTTAAGCTGAGTTAACTGCAAGATTTTTCCACATTGATTCCTGCGGAAAATAAGGGAAATAATGAATTTGAATAAATTCGTGGTAAAATGAGTTGAAGCTGAGACTATTTTAGTTTTTCAATATGAACAGAAAATGAGTTAAATAAAGCTAAGAATATGTTATTTTGGGTGTTAAAAACTTGATTTTCCAATACATTTGAAAAATGAACTTGCTTTGTAATGTCATAAATAACAAGCACTCAAATTTGTCTGGATTTCCACTGTATTTTTGTGCGGCAGATTCTTAAATCCAGCACTTTCAGTAAGATTGAAGCTTCAGTATTAGATTTTATACAGCAGTAATGAAATAATGAAATAATGTTCATCTCAGTGAATCTAGTTTTATGTTTTGGATTCTCCTGGAAAATGGCTACCGGCCTGTTCTGCGAGTCGTAAATCTCACTAAATCCAGCGCTGGAAATGGTGGAAAAAGGAAAGCACATGGTATTGTCTGTCCACTGGATGTCTTCTCTTGTCTTTCGCTGCCTTCTGGATGTAGAATCTCCATTCAACAAAGTCCAGGAGCATCACCCCACTCGTTATTCAAAACTACACGGACACACACACACACACACTCACTCATGCATAGAGAGCAGAGAGCAGCCATGATGGATGAGAGCAGAGTTACACTGATAAGAGAAAGGCCGTTGCGCCTCCATTATAGAGGAACACACACACTTCCAAACATTCTACAGGAAACAGAACTGTGGCATTTTACTGAAGGTGGCTGATACCAAAGTGCACCGTCAGCTTCTGTGCAAGAATCTGTAATATCAGATGTTTTCCAGGTTCTCCGTGTAAAAAGGAAAAAGAAAGGTACTAGCATACTTATCATCAGTGAGTTAAACAAACCTAGAAGAATCCACGATTATTATTTAGTGCATCTTTGCTTACCTATTGCTCCCAAGTGTGTGTGTGTGTGTGTTTGCATTTGTGTGTGCAGCTGCGCACGCATATCTGCGCGTGGGCGTGTCAGTGTCCCCTATTCCGTGCTCCCACACCCTTAAGGTCACAGTCAATTAAAGCAGACGTAGAACAGACCCCTGTCACATTCAGACCAATTTCAGCTCCACCTTAAAACTTACACGCTCTCTTAACCACACATAAACACGAGAGGGAACCGTGCGCGGCGTAACCGTATAAATAAGAGATGTTACAGTAGGATAAAATGAGAAATAGAGAGAAAATCGAGTATGTATGGGGGTGGAGGGCCCCGTTGGTCCCCACGAGATGAACGCCCCCAGACGCTGGTCTGGTAATGAGGTCACGAAACTGTCAGACAGACCCCCAAACAAAGACGCTGTGATCTAGGACCGGCCGGCCTCTCAGACACATACTCTCTTGATGGAGGCTATCAATCACACACACACACACACACACACACATACACACACACACCCTTTAATAATACATACCACAAACATCACAAATACTTTGAAAATCCTACTTTAAACAAAGCAGAAATTGGCTTAAACAATAGGTTTAAAAATAATAATATAATATAATATAATATGTGACTCTGGACCACAAAACCAGTCTTAAGTCGCTGGGGTATATTTGTAGCAATAGCCAAAAATACATTGTATGGGTCAAAATTATTGATTTTTCTTTTATGCCAAAAATCATTAGGACATTAAGTAAAGATCATGTTCCATGAAGATATTCAGTAAATTTCTTACTGTAAAAATATAAAACTTCATTTTTGATCAGTAATATGCATGGCTAAGAACTTCATTTGGACAACTTTAAAGGGGATTTTCTCAATATTTAGATTTTTTTGCACCCTCAGATTCCAGATTTTCAAATAGTTGCATCTCGGCCAAATTTTGTCCGATCCTAACAAACCGTACATCAATGGAAAGCTTATTTATTCAACTTTCAGATGAAGTATAAATCTCAGTTTTGAAAAATTGACCCTTATGACTGGTTTTGTGGTCACATATAATATAATTAGTGCTGTCAAACGATTAATCGCAATTAATCGCATCCAAAATAAAAGTTTTTGTTTATATAATATATGAGTGTGTACTGTGTATATTTATGTATACATAAATAAACACATGCATCTATATATTTAAGAAAAATGTTATGTTTATATATTATATATAATAAAAACATAATATAAATTAATAAATGTATATACATGTAAATATTTTCAAAATATATACAGTATGTGTGTGTATTTATATATACATAATAAATAAACTCAGTACACATACATATATCATGTAATAATATTTGTATTTTGGATGCAATTAATCGCCATTAAACGTTTGACAGCACTAGATATAATAACATTTATATAGAATATTATATACATTATAAATCTAAAATAACTTTCTATTTATAATTTTATGTAAAAGAAGCTTTCATATTTTTATACGTACCTGCACCAGTAAAGACATCTGAAATAATTTTATAATATAAATGATTTATAAATAATTGAATTACCCTTTTCATCTCAAACATCACAGAATATTTTTCAAAAAGTGTCCCAGAAAACCTGCTTTATTCGAGACATGGTGAGCTCAGGCCACCGTAGGGCAGGAAAGGGTTAATGCAAAGAAAGCTGGGAAAAAAGAACTTTTCTTTAGCAATTAGTTCTGATGAGCAGGTTTGTTAGGCAGCAGCTATTGAAGGTCTATTTATAGAGATTGCTTCAGGAGAAAAACCTGAGATGCGGCCATGCAGATCAGAGGGAGAGGGGGATGAAAGAAGGGAAATGAAAGAGGAAAAGGGGGGATGGTGAAAAAAAGGGAGAAAGACATGGCCTTCTGCCTAAGAGGAATGCAGGGCAGCCTCTATCTGGTGATGAAACGGTCTCGCAGCGAATGAGTGGACATATTGCCTGCCCCCTTGTCCACATGATGCGTTTGGTTGCGTTTTTCTCTATTTGGTTTATTTTTACATCACCAGTTTGCACTTGTGGACACAGCTTAAAGCGGAACACGCAGTCATTAACTGACAGAGTGACTCTACACAGTGATTGTTCATTCATATGCGATGCGTTTAAAATAGTATATATATATTAGGGGTGTAACGATACACAAATGTGACGGTTCGGTACGTACCTTGGTTTCAACATCACGGTTCGGTATGATTTCGGTACAGCAGGAGGAAAAACAAAACTTTTTTTTTTTAAATAAACAGTGGTTTACTAAGCAAGTTGCTCTTTCATTAAATACATTCAGTTATAGTTGAAATTTTCTACCTCAATTTATGCTTAAAACCATAGGGAGCCCTTTTACATTATAAGGTTACAATTAGGCCTAACAACTTAACTCAAACTTAAATTTAATTTCTATTTATTTTTAAATAGATGATCAACATTCAACTTTAATTAACTTATAAATAATAAAATTTCTAGGCTATTTGTTAAAATATATTCAATTACACACTGGCTGCCATAGCATGTTTCATAACAGATTAATTTAAACATACATTAAATAATTAAGACTTACAGGTTTAGTAAAATATAATGAGTATATGGTATAATATTTCGTGAAATGCTCCTCTCTAAACTTCATTTCTCCAGTGAACAAATGAGCTGTGGACACTGATGACTTGCTGAGGTAAATGAAATTCTATGTGACATTTTATTTCCATGCTGTTTTGTTGATGTCTTTCTGCGGTTGAAACACTGATTGAGTGATTACATGAGGCATGAGATGTTCAGTCATGTTTATTCGCGTTAAAACGGGAACCCGAGCTGATTGCGGCCGCTCGAGTCAATGCTTGCGCCGGGTTTATAATATCACGTTTCTGAACCGTCCCAGAAGAGGCTCTCCAAGGCGTTTATACAGCGATCTGTCATGCCAAATCAAAGACCGTCAAAACGCCATTTATTATTTGAATTTCCTGAGGAAAAAAACAAAACAAAAAAAACTGTACACATGCGTACCGAACCGAAAGACCCATACGTATACCGTTACACCCCTAATATATATGTATATATATATATATATATATATATATATATAAAATAGAAACAAAATGAATAATGATTTAAAATGCAAAAAAATTAAAAGTGAGTATAAAAACTCAATGACTAATAAAATATAAAAAATCATTAAAAATATAAATAATTTAATAAATTAGATTACAAGACAATGTAATTTAAAAATGTAAATTATAATTTATTAATTAAAATTTATTATTATTATATACATCTCATTCTCATCGTAAAAGATAACCCCCCCCCCCCCCCGTTTTTTATTTATTTATTTATCTTTTTATTTTATTTATTATTATTTATTTATTTTTTCTCCTGTTTTGTTTTGGTATCTGTTTTGTAGCTCTCTGTCAATGTCGCCCTTTCGTGTGATTTCTTGTTTGTAAAATGTTTAAAATTATGAAATAAATCATAAAAAAATATTATTAATAATTAATTTAATTTAATTTAATTTAATAATTATTATTTAAAAAAGATGATTATTATTAAAATAATTAAATTATTAAAATAATTTTAAAAACAACAACTCATTGATAGTTGCTGCATCTCTTCTACCAACAAAAATTATGATTGCAGATCAGCTGGATTACAAAACGCATTACGGGTATAAAAGAGTGAATTATACATATAAATATAAATGTATATACACGTTTACTCATAATTCGGATAATGCTAAAAACACACCTCAAATAGTGCACTATATATGGCACAAGAAGTGATTTTGGACACTAAGTTGGCGGGTCTGTGGACCAAACGTTACAGACGAACATGTGGGAATGAGTTGTCAAAAAAAAAAAAAAGTGCCTACCAGATATGCGTCTCAGGCTTTTTTCCATTCAGGGTGCATAATTGTCAGCATTCCTCTTAAAAGCATATTCCATGGAAACAGCCCCCCTCCGCTCGCCTGAACCTTGTGAAAACTTTAAATAGTGTTTTATGTTGCACGATTATTTCTGCCTTGTAATTCTGTCAGAGGGTGGAGGGGGTCTCGGGCTCTGAAAATTACCTCAAATAAAACATGTGGTGGGAGGAGGCTGATGCAAGTGTCTCTCGGAAAACACAAAGACATTTCAGAGGACATATAAAAGAGAAACGGACATAAACCGAGGACGAATGGGCAGGGTATGGCGAGAATCTGCTAGATTTAACTGTATTGGGTAAAAAAAAATAAATAAAAAATAAAAAAATAAAAAAAGCGGAGGTGGCGTGAACTGTAAAACAATTAAATAAAGCTCAGAGCAACAGAACCAACACAGCATACGCTTAATGCACATTCACGTCACACGCCTGGATCATTCGGCCAAAAAAACGGAACGAGGTCCATCGTACGCCAAGACTATAAATATATACACACAACAATTTGTTACAGCTGAGAAGACATCTGTTTCACAGTGTCTGGACGCCGAGCATGAACTACACTGGCTGTTTAATATAAAACATCAATTTAGTGGATAGGTTTTCAGGCCGTACTGATTCAAGATCAGTATTGAGATTGAGGGACAGAATTGCAAGGAGACTGCCAGCCCACCTCCCCGAGGAGAATCGCACAGCCCACAAATCAGTTTAATGTTTCACTGACAGCCATGGCTGTTCACAGGAGGGACCACAACTGTGCAAAGTCCCCCACACCCCCCCACTGCTGAATAAAGTGAAACTGAAGTCTGTTCTCCACAGACATTCAGACCGGAGGAGAGAAAACGGGGCTCTGTGTGCAAAGAAAGACAATGTAATCTGTGGACAGGAGGAACGGGAGCGACTGTGTCTGGAAGGGATTGTGGGATTGTGTCTGTGGGATGGCGAAATGCACACATTGGAAAGGATAGGCTGTTTATGAAAGGAAGAGACGGTGTCTGTGTGGAGAGGAGAGACTGTGTTCGCTTGTAAAGGAGAAACTGTTTGTTTGAAGAGGATAGACTGTGTTGTCTGTTAATGAGAGACGACTTGGAATAGGAGAGACTTTGAAGAAAAGAGGCTAAGTTAGTTTGTAAAGGAGAGACTGTGTTAGCTTGTAAAGTAGGGATGCAGAATTAATCGAAAAAAACCTGAAATCGCTATATGGCTTAGTGTGATTATCAGCTTGCTGAGGATGTGATATAATTTTTAAAAAATGCATCATGTGTTTCGGAGTGAAGTGCAGCACTGTGTTCTTTTACACGTGAGCAGCTCATGATCTGGTGTTTTCAGCATCTAAGAACGGCTCAGTTCTCACAAACTCTGATTGAACTCATCTCTGCATGTGCTGTGAGTTTGGGTCAGTTATAACATGCATTTAGGAAGGCATAAAGCGCCAACCATCTTCCCAAACGTGAAATGAGAAGCATTAATAAACCAAATTAGAAGTTTTAAAGGCCTCTGTAAAGTTCGGCGGTTACTTGAAAATGAATTAAGACAGCCAGCAATATATTAGTATTGTAATTTTACAGTGTTATTATTATTACTACTACTACTACATGAAATATTACTATGGTATTTTTTTATTTTTTATTTTTTATTTTTATTTATTTATTTATTTATTTATTATTTTTTTTGAGTATTTTGATTTTGCAGTTATAATTAATAATGATGAAAATAAAAATCAAAAACAACAACTATAATTACTATTATTATTATGTGAAATATTACTATGGAATCTTTTTATTTGAGTATTTTGCTGTAATTAATAACAATGATGATAAAAAAAAATAACAACAACAACAACAATAATGACAATAATAATCATTATTATTATAATTACTATAATTATTATTATCATCATCACATTGATTTACAACCACAAAAGTTTTGGCCAAACTGTGCCGCCCTACATACAAGCACAGCACTGGATTGTGCAACATAGTTTCTTTTTGAAGAGGAGAGTCTGTTACCCTGTAAAGGAGAAAATGAGTCAGCTATTAAACGAGATTGTAAGCTTGTAATGTACAGACTGTATCTGTCTGAAGAGGTGAGCCTGTGTTCATTTTTCAGTCAGAGACTGTATAAGCCTGTAAATGAAAAACTGCATTAGTTTGTAACAGAGACACTGTGTTAGCATGTAAAGAACAGACTGTGTTGCTTGGAAAGGAGAAACTGGGTCTGTTTTGAGGAGGAGAGACAGTATGTGCTTAAAAAATTGAGACTGTGCCTGTATGTGGAGGTCAGCGCGCCCCACTGTAGCAGAGGGAGCGCACAGAGCGTAAACACATTAACGTCACTGTGCTGCTGTACGCTCGGCTGCATTCACAGACTCTGACTCATCAGGGCTGGAATGGGAAACAGAGGACACTGGCAAGGGGGAGGCCCAGTGCAGTCACACACTAGCAACTGACATACACTTGCAGACACATCATTAACACAAACATATCCAGAAATTATTACAAATAAATATATAGTTTTATTATATATATATATATATATATATATATATATATATATATATATATATATATATATAAAATATTAATTATATTTAATTACAAAAACTATGAACTATAATAACTATAAGAAAAATATATAAAGTATAAATATTATGTATATATATATATATATATATATATATATATTTATTTATTTATTTATATTCATTTAATACAATTTTATATATTTTACATATCTTATAGATTTTATATATTGTATAAACATTTCAATTATATAAATGTAACAATTAAATATATAAAACATTTAATATAAATATTAAATATATAAATATATTAAATATATAAAGTTTTTATATAATATATTATTGTATATATACATATATTTCATATACATCTATATTTTATTATTATTATTATTATATATCTATATACATCTAAAAATAATACATATACATATATATATATATATATATATATATATATATATATATATACACACACACACACACAAACACACAATTAAATATACATTTAAATAATAAAAACTATACAAATATAAAAACTATATATATATATATATATATATATAGTTTTTTTATGCATGTTTATGAGTCCTCTATATCCTCAAAATATGAATTATCACACATTCTGCCATTTACACTAAACTGCATCAAAAACACATCCATACGACTGCGATTCAGGCAAAAACGATCATCTGGAAAGCATCTGAAAAGGCTAAAACCTGAGAGTCTGTGTCATGTAGTCCTGCGTGACATTAGAGGTTTACTAGCTGGTTTTACGTCCCGTTACAACCATCACACTTTACACAGTCTTTCATTAGGGGGAGCTGTAAACGTCAACAGCCATTACCTCATCTCCGAGAGCAGAGTCACATGGCCAGCATGACATCAGTCAATGCTACACACTGAAAACACACACACACCACACTAACTTACACCTTCGCATGCCCATTTCTCTCTCACTATAAACAAGGTTTCTGCAGGTGTAAGCGGTCCAGTGGAAATTTCAGTCCCGGTTCGCCCATCGACAGAAACAATATTATCATACACAATAATGGCTTTTCTGTGTTCAGCAAAGCGCAGATTCCATTACAGCTAAAAGCAAACAGTGATGCTGTTGAGTCATGCCCGTTAAGCGCTATAAATACAGACTTGCTCTGTGCTAATGGTCTGTAGCCTTGGCACCTACCACCACAGGTGGCAGATGGAGTGACGGGCAGAGATCCGGGGCACAGGGCAGAGCGGGTGAAGGAACAGGGCGGCCGCCGCGTCTATACATCCGAGCTCGCTTTCGGCATCGTCACTCAGCACTGGTGAAAAAATGGCAGCCACACCCAAATAAAGGGATGACAGGAATGATTGTCGCATTAGTCAGGCGGCCCTGACTGTGGCTGCTTAAAATATCCTGTGCAAACTGCTAAAATAAGTGTACGATTTAATGGGCCTTGGAAAGAAGAACACGCCAGATCTCATGTCACACCCAGAGTTTAAGGACTGTTGAAAGGATGCTGTGTGTGTGCACACATGCATTTACCTTAAAGTAGTAGTTCACCAAAAATGACAATTTGCTTCAAATTTACTCACCAGGCCATACAAGATGTAGATGAGTTTGTTTCTTCATCAGAAAAGATTTGGAGAAATTTAGAATTACATCACTTGCCCACCAGTGTATCCTTCTGCAGTGAATGGGTGCCGTCAGAATAAGAGCCTAAACAGCTGATGAAAACATCACAATAATCCACAAGTAGTCCAGTCCAAAAATCCAAGCTAAAACCCAACAATATATTTTGAATTGTTTTCACTCGATCTGTCCATATTTCTCTCCTGATTCAGACGAAACAACTTTATTTTTTAAAGCAGTATTACGAATAGAGGACTTGTATTTTAGCTGGAAGCAACAGTTTGAAGTTAAAAATCTTAATGATGGATTTGTTAATTTATAAGACTTAATTTATAAGCTGTTCAGACTCTCAATCTGACGGCACCCATTCATGTTCATGTGATGTATTGCTAAATTTCTCCAAATCTGTTCCGATAAAGAAGCAAACTCATCAACATCTTGGATGGCCAGAGGGTGAGTACATTTTGAGCAATTTTTTTTTTTTTTGTGTTAACAACTCATTTAAGGACTTTTGAAAGGTGCAGGTGTGTGTGTGTGTGTGTGCGCATTTACTTTAAGAATTGGTAACCCAAGTCAGACAAAGACCTCTGAGGTACATTAATCAGTAAAAGTAGGTCTCTGTTAGGACATCTAACACTGGGGACCAGGTGATTGAGACTGGGGCCCTTCAGAGGACGGGCTTCCGGAGGTTACCATGAGCCGTGGCGCTGAAAAGCACGGGACAGGCAAGCCCAGTGTTGAAAAGTGGTAAGTGGATCTAGGGTTAAAGGCGTCTGTGCATGTGTGCATGCCTGCCTGTGCGCTTTTACAAACGAAGAGCGTCTTTACGAGTGTGTAGAGCGTATATGTTTAAGTGTGCATGTTTCAGCGTGCATCCGAAGGCGTCTGACAGCACAGCCGTTTGCTCGGGAATGATGGAGCACAGCCTGAAATCTGATCATGCTCCCAAGGCCGGTACACTGCCCACCCAAGGAGATGAAGATGAGTGTGTGGGTTATCGGGTGCTTGCAGACACTAAAACCCACAAACAAACACACATACACATTCACTGCCACAATAATATGTTGTTTAGGCAGCCTAAGGTTGCGTAAAACCCCATACAAAGAGTATAAGTGTTCTTTTGACACTAAACAATAACGCAATAGTGCGTATTCTTTGCTTTCGAATGTATTCTTTTTGCTCTACAAACAATAGTAGAAATTTTCTTTGTTTAAGCACAAAGAACATATATGTGAACAACATATAAAGGATCTTTCATAAACAAACATTGACTGTATTGATTTACACTCAGCTGAAGAGTCAGAATCATACGTTAATTAAAAAAAGTAAATGACATATACGATATGTCTTGTTCTTCAGAAGAAAGACAGGTTTGAAATGCCATGAGGGTGAGGGAATGATCATAGAAGTTGTATTTTTGGGTGGACTATCCCTTTAAGGCTTGATTTCTGACCGGGGGTTTTGAAAGGATCGCTGGGGGTTGCAAAGGCTCGGCTAACGTGACCAATCTGTTGTCGGCTAGGCCGCCTCGAGAAGACAGATTACTCTTCTCCAGGCAGCTCAGGGACAGACGAACCCCCAGAACTCCAGAGGGAGGGTTCCCATTCCGGCTCCTATTCCCATTCCTTGTCCCATTCCTGTCGGCTCTAATGACCCAGTGCAATATCTCAGCACAAAGGGATTCTAAACAAGGAGGAAAAATTATATTCAGCCCTAGTCGTGCGTCTTCCTACAGACTCAGAGGGCACGGTGTCAGGTTAAGGTACTCACAACATGCTCAGTGATGCATTCTGATGGGAAAATAAATGAATTCTTACGACGTCACAGAAATTGGCTCATTTTTGAATATTTCAAAGTCACCAGGTGGGCGGCGATAAATTAGACTAAATATTATAAAGCTATGAAGGAATCAGCATTTGTTTCAAAAACTACCAAGAGAAATTAAAGTGGACTCGCTTTGAAATGTGGGGCAGCGTGATTCATAAACACAGACACAGCAGTCAGAATATCCAAATGCATAACTCTCAGCAAAGTCCAGTGGAGACTATCAGACAGGAAGCTCTGAGGAACAGCCAATCAAGTCAGCTGAGAGAGACAGGAAGTGGCACACAGTCAAGCCCCATCAGTTCCACTCCAGTCTCGTTCTTGCTTTGGCTGAGCAGATGGATCAAATCCTACAGGCACAAATACAATGAACCAGTACATTAAACAAGTGCTCTCAACCTCACAAAAAAAAAAAAAAAAACCACACAAGGAGGGGGGAGGGTGATAAACGAAATATTAAAACAACAAATCTGAGGTTTGTTTTTGACATTTTACTCAACTTTTCTTCCCTTGACTCAGCTCTACTAATCTGTCAGGAGGAGATGTATAGGCACTAATGCTAAACCCCACCATGAACCTGAAGGCTATGCAGAGAGACAGATATCCCTGACCCGTCTCTCCCACACAAGCCTTTAGTAGGTCAGCCCCTCTTCAAGGATACCATGTAAAAGCAAATCACCTCTGACAGAACACAGAAGAAATTTGAACATTCTTTTCTGAAAATGCAGGATGTTATCATATTCAAACCTATATCAAACAGATCTATTCAAAAGCTAGACATAAATGAGCCAATAAAACTATATACAAGGTCCATTATGAACATTATGGCACTATATATAGACTGTAATTCAAGTAAGTTTTGGGGTTAGTAATATATTTGAATGTGTTTTGAAAAAAGTCTGTTATGCTCACCAGAGTGTTAAATACAGTAAAAATAGTAAATATTACTAGAATTTAATAGAACTGTTTTAAAATGTAATTTGTTCCTGTGATGGGAAAGCTGAATTTTCAGCAGTCATTACTCCAGTCTTTAGGGTCACATGATCCTCCAGAAATCATTCTGATTATGTTGTTTGGGGCTTAAGAAACATTTCTTATTATCAGTGTTGAAACATTGTGCTGCTTAATATTTTTGTGCATACTTTGTCTATTTTTATCAGGATTTTTTGATGAATAAAGTTCAAAAGAACAGTGTTTATTTGAAAGAAATCTTATATAAATGTCTTTACTTTTGATTAATGTAATGCATCCTTGATGAATATAACTTAATTTCTTTTCTTTTCTTTTTTATCTAAAATACCACCAAAATACCTTTCAAAATAAATTTGTGTAATAAACATAACATGCATATT
>JAFVLL020035712.1:0-7500 GCA_021397915.2 Tor tambroides | reverse complement strand
GAAACACAGATTGCTTTGCTTTTGTTAAACATCTTACCTGGATTTGATTTACAAATAAATTTCAAAATGAAAGAGTCCAAATCGAAAAATGCGCATGTCATGCATCGATATGCGAGCGGAAGATTCAAGATTTAGAGTCTGTAAATACTATAGGATGAAAACAGAATCTATGAACATTATCATGTCCACGCATTAAGAATAATCTTTCTGTTTCAAAACAGAACAAACATCTGATAACCATCCTGATCAAATGGTCGTGATGTTCTCCTAGTGTCAGGACACGTTTGTTTCAGAACTCTATCAGATCAGAGACGGTTTTCAGTAAATAAAGAATCACTGATCCTTACTGTCTCGCTAACATGCATCGTCGGTTTTTCCTCTGGAAGATGACCTCACAGACAACCCTATGGTCTGGACACGACCGTCCGCCGCTATTCATGCAGACCAAGTATGCCCTAAATGGATAAACCATAATATCCTCTGGTTTCTCTGCTACTGACCTCTCTTACAAGGCCATGCCGAGCTTCAGACAAGTGCAAAATCAGAAAAATAATCTAACGGCACGGCCATACTCTAGAATTCATGTGGAACAATCGTAATAACAAGAACGCAACTCGTTTGAAATCCTGTAAGCAGTCAAAATGGAGGCAGAACGCAAGCAGGAGAAATTCAACTGATTTGAATTGCTGAAACATGGTGCTTCACAGGTACCCATGAGACCAGGATGTGCCGGCCCAGACATATGACAATTATGTGCTCAAATTCTCCTTCGCTCCACTACCTTTGAGCTTCCTATCATTTGGAAAATCGTCTCTCACTCCATTTCTCGCTTTTGCTCACCTCTGGAGTACTCTTCTTGAACTCGCGGCTTTGGTCGATGAGTTTTTTCCTGGACTGCTCGCTTTCATCCTGTCTGTTGGCCAGGGCTGCGGCGGTGGCATCCAGTTCTTTCTGTGGACAGATAAGGGAATCGATTCAGATGAGGTTCCAGAGTAACGGTTTTGGTAAATAAATGACATAACATCAGTGAGTCGTTAAAAAACTGCCTAAATATCAACCTTGGATTGACAGAATTGGCAATTATTTCAGTTTTTGGATTATCACCGATTTGTCTTCCATGTGACCATCAGATTTTAAAGGAAAAAGTAAAATTTGAATTTTCCTATAATTTACTCATGCCAACTTAGTTCCAACAACCACTGAAAAGCACTGAAGGATCATTGAAAAGAACCAGCTGATCCAAATCGGACTGAATAAATCAAGCTGGATTCAAAATGTCGACTTAAGAAGCAATTCATGAATGATTTATTCAATTTTAATTGTGAATCAGAAATGAACTACTTCTTTCAATTATGAAGCACTGACAAGAACCAGTTGATTTGATTCAGAGAGTTGGATTCAAAATGTCAGCTTAAAAACAGATAAGTGAATGACTTGCTCAGTTTGAGCAATGAATTGTGAATCAACTGATTCACTGCAAAGAAGTGGTTGATTAAATTTACAATTTGAGCTAAAACTTTTAGTGAGTTGGATTCAAAATGTCACTTTAACAATCGATTTGTGAATGAAAAGATCAGTTTGAATTGAGAAACAAAACAACTGATTTACTGAAAAGAACCAGTTGATTTGATTCACAATTTTGACTCAAAGATTCAGTGAGTCAACTTAAGAACTGATTCAAAAATTAATCCTTCAGTCCGAATTATGAACTTGGCACCACTGTATGAAGAGGTTAGCAACAGCTTTTTGTTGTCCACAAGCAGAGTCATCGACCTCAGACCAATCGCGTTCGCCAAAACCAAAAGCTGTAAAAACAATACGACAGAACCTTCTCGCCAAACATCATGTCTATTTAGCAGGAAACACGTGTTTTATAGGGTGTGAGAATACGGCTCGGTATGCACCTGCAGGCATACTGTGGCTATAAACCTCTTGCTCCGACTAGCCAATCAGATTTCCAGGAAAGTTGCGACAAACACACCGCGATTGGCCGCCGCATCCATCAGTCACCCACAGCGCGCTGCAGTCCCACCCCCGGTGGGCCTTGTGAAAAGTCAGCAGTCTGCGGTCCCTGCCGTCCCACTCCTCTCCTCTCAACAGCAGGGAGCTGAGCTAAAGAATATCGTCTGACATCTGGGAGCCAGATGCTGGGAACAAATCAACTTAATTAGGCTGGAACTCTGTGCGCCAGACTCCCCAAACCTCCAACACAACAACTGGGGGGCTGAGTCACCACAGTCTCGCCCCAGTTTTACTCTCCTCTGTTATTATCACCTCCTCCTTCCACATAGGAAGACACATGGGCTCCGCAAAACACTCCGACGGAGCGTCGTTCGGCTAGTCTGGCAAGGTAAAAGCACGAGGGCTGATCTCCAGGGACAAATCTGGTTTTAAAATACCATCCCTAGAGACGGGTGTGGATCATTGGTTTCTGGGTCAATGGGACATGTTTTAGATAAAAACGTCATGCTATGTAAGTGGGCTATGGTTCTGGTCTTCCTAAATGGCTTGTTTTTAATACAAGCGGTGAGACCGTGACGGAAATAAACTGTGACATAATGCGTTTACTCTAACAATGCTCTGACATGACATGTACGCACTGTACGTGAGCACTATTTAGGGTAGCCTATATATATTACCTCTACGTAATCATGATATATATATATATACTTGTCTTAAACCATAATGCAATTTTTAAGGTTGTGCAGCCAAAATTACAGAAAATATGAATAATGATACAGCAAAGGTTGCACTTTTAACTTAGGAACCCATATGTGAATGAATCATTTTAAACTGTGAACCAGATCAAGGAGTTCAAAGAAAAGAATCTGTTGATTCGATTCACAATATGTCAAATTTAGAACTGATTGCTAAAGCCAGTAATAATTACAAGAAATACGAACCGTAATACACCCAAAAAAAAAGTTGGGTTGGGTTCAACTTAGGAACCCATCTGTGAATAAATCATTCTGAACTGTGAACAGGATAAAGGACTCATTGAAAAGAATCTGTTGATTTGATTCATAATTTTAACTAAACGACTGAGTTGGATTCAAAATGTCAACTTCAGAACTGACTTGTGAATGCAATCATGATATATATTCTTGTCTTACACTATAATGTGATTTTTTTAGGTTGTGCAGCCAGAACTTCAGCAAGTATGAATCATAATACAGCAAAGGCTGTGCTTTAGTGGCTTAAGAAGGTACTTCATTGAAGTATCAACTTCATCTCAGATGTTTCTGCTAAAGGTCCTTGGGACAAAAAGTTTGTTAAAATGCTACAATGTGATATTTAAGGTTGAGCAACCACAATTACAGTAAATATGAATCATAATCTATCATTTCAAAGCTGAGGAAGGTATTTCAGTGAAGTACCAAGTCTCAGATGTTTCTCAAATTCCTTGTGGAAAATGACTATGACAACTGTTGACATACAGAAACGCTAAAAGGCTGTAAAATTTATGTGCACATAACAGAGCAGATTATTTGGTTTCGGAAGAATGATATACATTTTTTAATTTAAGCCTATACCGAGATCTTCTGAGCACAGTTTGAAACTGTCTCCCTTGAAACTCACAACTAAGGGTCTTCTCTTCTCAGAGACTTAATAAAAACTCTCTGTTTAATCTTGCTGCTGTCAAAGAGAAAGGTTTGAGATATTAAAGAGCGTGATTTTTCTTTCTATTGGTATCAGTAGTGCTAATGCCCCCTGGGGTATTCCATCCAGCCCCCCTGGTGTAGTTCAAGGAAGCCCTGTAGCCCTCCAATGAGAGTCGTTTATATAAAGGACCAAATTGTTCCCCATAATAGCTTTATAATTTTCCTAATGGAAGAATTCTGCTGGCTCAGGCGGCGGTGCTTGTCTTAGTTAATTTGTTCGGTAGTAAACGCTGATGGAACAGATTACAGGGCTCCCCAGAGAGCCAGGCCCTGCCAGATACTATCAGCTGCATATGCAGCAGGGAAACGTCAGCGAGGCCTCTCTCTCTCTCTCTCTCTCTCTCTCTCTCTCTCTCCCCGTATAGCTGCTGTTTTTTCTTCCCTCATTCTCTCATAACCTATCTTTCTCACAGGCCATTACATTTCCTCCCCTCTCTCTCTCTCTCTCTCTGTATAACTGCCAGTGTCGCTGTGCCACAGAGCACCTGAGCACTCAAGAGGGTCAACAGCTCAGAGGCAGTCAGGAACAGATAAAAACAAAGCAAGACTCTAACACAGGTGAGAGGGGACGGCAGACACACTTCTACCATGGGAGCTGTACTGTAACTAAAAATGGTGGATGTAATTCTGAACAAAGGGGTTTATTATTCTGTTAGCAGGAAAAGCTGGTTAAGTGAACAAAAATAAAAATTAAAAACTTGCTCAGTCTCTAAAACAATTTTTTAGTTTGGATGACATCACCAAGACCTCTTATTTTTTTAACCCTATTCTTCCAAACTGGTTCCACTCTGGTCACTTCTCATGATTAAGAGCATTCCCAATGGATAGAACAAAGTCTGGTCCTATTTTTTTTCTTATTTACCATCCTGTTTTTTAGTGCTGCAGGATATATGAAAATAAAATCAATATCGCGATATGGCTTAGATCGATTATCATGATTCTCAAATCGTGAATGCTGTGATTTTAATTAAATAATTATAATCACTGCAGGTTTCAGAGTGAAGCTCTGCACTTTTTATTTACTGTTAACCGAGCACCTCTAAGATACTAAAACACTTTATCAGGAGCTGCTAGAGTGTAAATAAACACAGTGCTGTGCTTCACTCTAAAACTCGCAGTGCATATAAATATCAAAATAAAAGTTTGATGGTTTAGCATTTGAAAATGAAGAAATTAGGATGGAATTATTAACACTGTAATTTTACAGATGCACTTTTTTATTAAAAATTCAATTTTTATTATACACTACAGTAGTACTACTACAAATAATTCTTATTTAAATATTTGTATTAAATTAAATTAAAACTAAATTCAATTAAAAATAATTCTATTAAATGGGGCAAAAACTATGGAGACATTGTCTTTGAAAAGTGAACTTCATGATTTCTGATGTTTGAGTTGGTTCTTGTAAAGAGTAAACTCAAGTGTGAACACCCAAATCTTTCAAGTTTCTCCCTAAATTTTCAGCCCTAAAAGGATGGTTCGCACTCAAAAATGTCTTCAGAGTGAAAAGTAAAATTTTCAACTTTTTTTCGTTATTACACTGCACAATATATGCAATGTAAACAGTGTTAGTTACTCCCAATATCATCGCACAACAGAAGTATGTTGCAAATGCATGCCAGAGCATGCGCACTAACAAACAGATAACGTCAACAGTTTTAAACTCTTTAAAGTCAAAACAAAAGTCGCACCGAGATGACCTCTTCACTGTCCTTTAAAAAAAAAAAGAAAAATTTAAAACCCAAAAATAAAAACAAAAAAAAGTAGTTTGTCCAGTGTACTTGAGTAAGCTGAACAGATTTTACAGTTTGAGGTTTTTTATAGCTTGTCCTTTAATCATTTGGTCTAAAAAAAGGTGACCTGATTTCTGAAGGGTATGACTTTATACTTAAGTGAAAAAAAAATAAAGGCAAGTGCGTGTATGTGTGCATTTTGAAAGGCACCAACGGCTGCCATTAGCACAGATAGAGCTAATCTATTTTTACGCCGGCATAGCCGTTAAGCCCTTTATCAAAGTCTTTGCTATTGGTGCTACCATTTATAACAAACCTGCTTTGTGTGAGCAACTAATCTCAGCGCTGACCCGCCGCTTTGAGCTCTGACTCTGTGTACGCTGTAGTTGGGTCTGTTAAACACCTACGCCAAAGATTTGGCAGCAGAAGTGTGAACCTAACCTTGTCATGTCCCGAAAAGAGATCCCTCGACATTGTGTTCAAGTTTGCGACCTCTAAAGCCTGAATAATACATTTGACCCCTTAACTGATGCTTTGGAGTTAGCCAGAGTAAAAGAAAGGGCGCAGTGCCACGGAGGTGTGACTTTACCCACAAAGTGAAGAAGCATATTAACATTGTTTTCACATAAATGGGTCAATGTGCCCTCACACCTGAAGTGTTCGTCCTGTGAGCGATGAGTTAATTGCTCCTCAGGGAGTGAGAACCAAAGAACAGCGAGCAGAGGGAAACTTGACCCTATGAAATCAACGTTAAAGTTTTGTTAATAAAAGTAACAAATAATATCTATGTAAAATATACAATCTTTTTCCTCCAAGAAAACCGATGAAAAATATTAATCACTCAACCTGTACTACACAGATTTTCGTCCAATCAAAAGCCATCCAGAATGAAAATGTCCCTCCCTCTAAATCCACCTGCAACTAACTAGCCAAGTAACGAAATATGGCTCATAGCTGTGATGTATCTGAATTCTATTGGATATTTAAAACTAAATAGGATACACCCCACCCAAACTGTTTCAACAGGAAACAAGAAAGAAACCTTTCTCACTACACAAGAGTTTGGTGTTAGCAGAGTAGCTAAGCTAAGAAAAAGTGGCAATACTACTAACTTTAAAGTCTTAGAAGTGTGAAACCTTCATTCGCACACCTGCCATGATTCACTGATCAAACAAACAAATCAAATCATCAAAACAATGATTCAGTGATTCATATTAAAGGAGCCATTACCCTGACACAGAAAGAGCCACATGGTGTAAATGTTAAGCAAATTTTGTTAAATATCTCTGCAGAAAAGATACATGAAATATGAAGCTGAATATTATGCAAACTTCGATTTTTAGAAATAATAGTAGGCCTTTAAAAAAAAAAGAAAAATGGAAAATATTTCTTAGGCTAAGAAATGTGATGAATAACTGCATTTACTAAATTCTAACAGGTTTTTATGTAATAAGAAAAAAAACAAACAAAAAGTTGATTTAACTGTTCTGACACAATTCGCACCCTGGATAAACGAACATTTACCAAAACCACAAGCATTACAACACAGTCTGATCTGTTCAGTTCCTTCCTTGTTCTGTCTCTCAAATTACACACACTGTCTGAAAAAGTTCAACAATGACCTAATCGCACTGCACGAACAATGCATCTGTGTCAGTAGTCTATGATACACTAAATCTTCCTGTCTCCTTTAGCTTAGATGGCTTAATTGCAAATCAAGGATTTGGCGTGCCGTCAAGATCCACTATCACACAGCAACAATCAGACAAAGGCGCGCGAGTAATATCGTTGCGGGAGGTTGCGATAGTGCAGAAACTTCACACTGTGGCATGCGGTACCCAATCAAGACCACCGCATTCACAGAGCTTTAGAATCTGAGAGCCCACTGTTGCAACCCCTGGGAACACACGCGACGCACTCGCATACGCACAATCTGCAAATAACAAGGGACCGTGGGGTTGAGTCTCATTAGATATGGACAAACTACAGACCAGACTTCATTTCCATCCAATTAAGAGACACTCAAAGCATTATGGGGGCTTGCTGATTATGATGCAGTACATTTGGGTCGTCTCAGTGCAACAATGTCCCAGTTGTTGACA
>JAFVLL020035710.1:0-22116 GCA_021397915.2 Tor tambroides | reverse complement strand
TAAAATATTTGCCATATAGAAATATAATTTCTACCAAAAACAGTGATTGATCTGGTCAGTGATGCTGGACTGCTATTATTTTGAACACAACTGTATCTCGATGTGATTGGCAGCTCAATGCGGAAAGAGACGGGCTCACCTCCTTTTCATATGTATGAGTTGGTGTTTAGAAATCCACACAAAACCTCATCTCCATGTAGCTGACTTGCAACCATACCACAGCCTCGGTTACATATTCTCTCGAGGCGTTTCAAACAGATGTGGCTCGGAAGGAAGGGCATGCGGTCACCTGTCATGGTCATTTGGGATGGGTCATTGCTATTAATGCAGGCTATATACCTGTCATTTGACAAAAATCCTCGTAGCATACATTCAAAAAATATTATGACATTTGTCTTTTACTGACAGTTGCCAAGTTCTGAGCTTCATAATGATTTTATGTGATGCTTTGTTTTATTAATGTGCAAAAACAAAACAGCAACATCTCTTTTACTCATACCCAAAAATAATAACAGATGTCTATAAAGCACATCAGTCTACTGCTTTTAGACATGTAAACTTTAATTTTCAAAACACATTTTAAGACTCTTAGCATTGTGCATCATTATTCCACTCCATCAGTTCAGCCTGTGAAATGTGCAGAATGATGATGATGCATTAACTACATTTCTAATATAGCAGCAAGTCTTAAATGCAGGGCATAACGGGTTTTTAGTACACACAAGTTAAGTAATTTCCATTAATGCTGTCATGTTAGTCTTATAAATTAACTTGCAGTACATAATTTCAAATTTGAATTAAATTATGATATTGCTTTCCACAGTGCAACAAACCACTACCACCTGGCAATGCATGTCTTTGGTGCCCTCACAACTGCAAGCACTTTAAAAGAACTGGATGACATGGTTCAAAGTTCTACAGTTGTCTTCTCCAGTCCGTCCTGTGGTGCAAGTGTTGAGAAGCACTTCAAGAACCTGCAATCGTGGCTGCAGAAAAAAGGGACTCCGTTGGATGAGACTACCGAGTCCAGAGGTGATGCAGAGGACTTGAAGGTAAATGTCAGATCCAACCCTCCCTCCCTCCCCAAGGACATGGTCATTGTCAAAAAGGTCAAAGTGGGAACTTTTATTTAGTTTTTTGTTTATTCTATTAAGGAGGATATACTGGTCACCACAAAGGCCGTTGTCTTCTCTTGAAATCAGCTGGTTTGGAGCATTTCTCAAATCATTGTTAATATTGCAAACCAGTGTGTGCATTTCTCAAAACAATTTGTACAAACAGCATTACACACAATGGATTACTTGCAAAAGTCTGTACTTTGCTAAAAATCCATAGTTCATCTCTGAAAAGCAAGTATGTGTGTCAAGAAACAGATGATTGACATGAGAATCACAAATCCTTTTGTCACTGTTCACAAACAAGACAGTCAAAATGTTTAAGTCTGTCGGTGCACATGGTTCCTGTATGTCCTGATTACATTACACCGAAAATGCACAAGGCTGAGTTTATTATGCATGGAATATATCAATTTCAGCAGCACAGATTTACACATTACTGTGTGTGGGATATTGATTACAAGAGACTGGACAGGATTCACACTTGTACTGTACTGTACTTGTGGTCTGACCAAAAAAAAGGACATTACAATTACTTGGATTTAATAAAGACTATTTTGTGTTTTCCACGGCTCTGTGTTCCTTCCAGCAGCGATCCTAACAATTATGGACCGGGATTATGCTAGGTTTGTCATAACTATGCCACATTTCCATTTTTTGACTGAAATATCAGACTGTGTGTTTTCTGATAATTTGACAAAATGTTTCATTTTCTTTAAATACAAAGGTGACCTTGGACGACATAGGACAGGACCACAATATGAGCAGTGCTCCAGGAGATACAATGCCCTGAGAAAGCTTACAAGACAAGTAATTATGTAGTTTTTACCATAACTGTAAATTTGTGTCAGAGCTGTTATTGTATTGTACTGCTAAACTTTCTCAGAACATTACACAGGATCATAAAACTCCAGCAATAATGGAAAAGAGCCAGTGGGACTTGAAACATATTCGTTTTACTTCACATGGGGTTTGGTAGACTTGGTTTAATGTCTTTTTGGGTGGTTTTTTTCAAACGTGAAGGTGGAATGGAACATCACAATCCCTAAGTCGATCCCTTGCTGAAGATGATACAACACCGCTGCTGTTTTGCTTATGGGCATTTTTTTTGTTTTCGTTTTTGTTAACTACGGACATTTTGTACGTCATTGCTTATGGCTTCGCTGTCAAAGCGAAGTCGTTTGTGCTTTTGTTAGGCCATCTGTCCATTTCAGTTTGATTGAGTTTTTTAGATATAAGTGTTTGTTTGTTTGGTTGTTTTTGCTCGCCCATTGCGCTGTGGTTTTCCTTTTTAATTTTGGGTTTCTTTTATAACAGTTAGTTTACTTTGTTGTTAATTTTTGTTATTTTTTAGTCAGTATCATGTAGTTTTGCAATTTGTTTTTGTTGTGAGCCGTGTATGGTACTGGATCACTGTAAAGAGTTTACAATCCTTTCCACTTATTGTCTGGTTATTCTGGTACCAGTCAAGTACTGCTATCTGCTTCCACTGCATCTTGTGCCATTAGGAGGCCGGAGTACTGGAGTCACTACATCCCGTGCCTGTACAATTAGTCTCATCGTTACTCATTCTTTATTTATTATTACTTTCTTTTTGAAATTTTTGGTTAATGTGTTTGTATTTCTTTCTCCAGGAGCCAGTGAGGACTCTGTGTGGAGCAGGGGAGGCTAGCCGCTTTCCTTTGGTGTGTACTTCACAGGGTGCCGTGTGCGTTGGTACGATCTCCTTTACAGCGAGTGAGTGAGTGTGTGAGAGTGAGAGAGTGTGTGAGTGTGAGAGAGAGAGAGAGAGAGAGTGTGTGAGTGTGAGTGTGTGTGTGGGGGGGGGGGTTTTCATGTGGTGTAATTTAGATGGGTTCAGATGGCCTCCCGAGATTCAGCCGGCCTGCCCTGTTCCCGCTAAGTCTGGCCTTGGAGAATTATTTTAATAATCTTGTGGTGTGCTTCCTGGGAGAGAGAATTTTATTAATATTCTTATAATAAAGTGTATTTTTGTGTTGACACTCACGTCTCACTATCTTATTTCCTTGCCCTCAATTGGTAAAAACGTACCGGTGTCCTTATTGGGAGTATTTCCCTGGCGCTCCACCAGGGTGGCGTAGTCGGATTAAACAAACGGTGATTTAGGGTCTTTTAGACCTATGTGAGCGCCACAATGGGTAATAGTTTTTTTTTTTTAAGGAATAGACTATATTAGGAGAATTACATGTTGTTTCTCATTCCATTCTATGCTTTGATATGTAAACCAGATCTACAAATCCCTTACTTTATGTAGACTTACAGAGTAGAACAAGAAAGATGGAAAGAAAAGCAACAGAAAAAACGGGGAAGATATTTCACACCAATCCGCCAGACTTTCCTTTTCAAGACACCAAACAAAATTGGTAGTACTCTAACATATGTAACGCCAAAATCCCTTTTCCATCTTAATTAACTCTTTATTTAGAAAAAAATAAATAAATTACAACTTAAACATCTGCAAACAAATGGACTTGATTTTTTATTTTTATTTTAATGATCATTGACAGTTTCTTAACACAAAAACAGTCAAATGTTAACAATCTAATTACTCTATAGCAATTAATGTAGTTATTAAAAGCATCAAACTATATTAAGATTCATGGACACTTCAGCCTATGGTGTTGTAGGATAGTTATTTTATTGATGTTTTCTCCATCTCACATTGTGAGAAATAACAGTACTGTCTTTCAATCTAACACTTAGGCTTTTATGATTTATCCCGACTCAAATAATCTGTTTCTAAGAGCAAACACTCAGAGTAAAGTGAGATGATCTGCTGCTGAGGTCACGTCCAGGACTTGAAACCAGACTGTATTGTTGAAAGATCAAAGCACTAACCACTGTACTGTGGAGCAGTGTGGACCCACATTCACAGAGAATTACAAGAGGCAGGATTTCAGGAAAGCAAACAGTCTTTACTTAAAGTCCTACCTGAATAAACAACAAATCAAGCATCAAAAGCTGGGCTGAGGAAGGTACAGATCCACCATGACTTGTAGGCAAAAATGTCCAAATACAAAGAACAGTTCCCAGATATGCAGGTCAAAAGAACCTAGGAAAAAGTCCTACTAAATAATCCAAGAGACCATGCATTAACCAAAATTAGCCTAGACAGAAGAACTTCGAGACTGAGCAAAGTTACAAACAAATGCAGGTCTTGTACACTCACTCTAACAAGCCAGGCACAGGTGATATGATCGAGCCAATAATGACCAGGAAGTCAGGAGGATGTTGTGGAAAGCCTTGTGCTCACTGTTTCCCTCTGCTGGACAGACCGTGGTGTGACAGATGATCCTGAATGTCTTGCTGATGAGGCTCATCAATATTAACAGCTGCTGAAAACACCCTTTATTTCATGACAATAGTTCCTGTTCTCACCTCAGTTATTATGCTGATGTCTTCAATGAAATGAGCTCTAATCGGCAGAAGATTATTATTTAAAGGGATCCCCGGGTATTAAGACATGTATAGTTTAATATAACGTAAATTATGTCTCTTTTTTAAATATGTAGTAGAAAACCCATGAAAATGTATGTTATTTTAAAAAATCGACATCGTTTTTGGACTATGGGGGGCGCCATTTTTTATGTGCACAGTACATTCTGCGTCGATGACGTCAAATGGTTGCACTCCGTGAGCTACCAGCACTTATTTCTATAGTCTTTGGCTTTTTACCGCAACACAACTCAGAATACACAACTCAGAAAATAAAGGCAGCGGCTATTTGCACTCAGTGTAAATAGCGATAGATGCTATTTACACTCAGTGTAAATAGCAATTAAATGCTATTTACACTAAGTGCAAATAGCATATTTTTTAGCGATAGATGCTATTTACACTAAGTGCAAATATCATATTTTTAGCGATAGATAGGCTACTATTTACACAAAGTGTAAATAGCGATGGATGCTATTTACACTAAGTGCAAATAGCAATGCGTTCTATTTACACCAAGTGAAAATAGCAGTATTTTTTAAAGATATGCTATTTACACTAAGCGCAAATAGCTATAGATTCTATTTACACTGTTAAAATAGCAAGATTTTCTGCTATTTATACTACTTATTGCAATAGTGGCAATTATCTGCACCTCAGTATGGTCGTACATTATAAAACAGTACGCAATAATAACGTATTGAGTGTAAATTATAATTTTAATTCAAATTATTAAATGCATTCCACCTTATTGGGACAATAAAGCCCTCCCTACACCTACCCTAACCCTACCCGATACACTTATTTTCAACTTTTTGATTATTTCCTTCATTTTTATTTTAAAAATGCCTTTTTGATGCAATATGAGATTAAAAAAAAAAAAAAAAGTTCGGCAAAAGGCGGGCTCGAACTCGGGTCGCTCGCGTCAAAAAGTATGCGTCTTAACACCTGCGCCACTGTAACTGATAACAAAATGGTGTCTTTTATTAGTTTTGAGTAACTCACTCACACGTTAGTGGGTGGAGTTAGTGTAAATAGCCTTTGCCAACAAGACGGGCTATTTGCACTTAGTGTAAATAGACACTCCGGAAAAGAAAATACTGATACGATACCACATTGCATGGCTTTTGGTTGTCATTTTCAGTCAAAGGGCAACAAGAGAAGCAATGTTAGACTGCTTTCCTAGCGATAATAGGAGGAGAAAAGCATGGGAAGATACCTGTGGACGAATAAAACTTCATAAAAACCCGCTTCTTTTTTCCCTCCACTTTAGCCTTGATGCCTTTGAGTCTTTTAGTATACCACCGCTACTACAAACGGCGGAGACAAGAAACGCTAGATGCCATCTGTTAGGATGTAAACATGCCGACGCTAATCATGACTCGCGGCCGCTAGAGGAGTTCCTCAGCGCGGACTTCACTTGAGATCCGGGGCGTTTAGACTCATTGTGGGGAGAAATCGATGGTACAGCATTTGGTTTAAACCTATACTTATATTCATCGCCACCTGTAAGCTCTTTCAGTAGCTGTGGTCTTCATAACAGTATTTTATTTTCCGAGTTGTCTATTCAGAGCTGTATTGTGGTAAAAATAACAACAGATAGCGCTTGTGTCTCACAGAGTGCAACCATTTTACGTCATCTGAATAATGGCGCCCCCCATAGTTCAAAATATGTATAAAACGATGTGATTTTTAAAAATAAAATACATCTTTGATGGGGTTTCTACTACATATTTCAGTAAGAGGCATCATTTTCATTATTTTGAGCTATGCATGTCTTCATACCCAGGGATCCCTTTAAAGGAAGAGCATTTACAGGAGATTTGGTGTCAGCATACTGAGGGTGTTTGTTGGTTACAAATCTGTAGATGTATTTCTGTGTTATTTTTTCAACTATTTTTCTTACCATCATTTATATTTAAGAAAATATTACATTATTACCTTCCGTTATTTCTATTGTGCCATGAAAATGATCTCAGTAAGCATGGGTCGTGGAAGTGGGGGGCATTACTTTTGAGGTCTGGTACAAATATGACACAGACTACAAAAATACAGACACTGTTAAAAAAAAGAAAAGAAAGTATCAACTTAAAGTAAATTGTTACCCCACTGACTTAAATTATTTTAGTTTAGTCAACTAAAATATTCCAGGTGTCAAATAAATCAACATTAAGTAACTTAAAACGAATTTACCAGTGTTAAATGTACGGAGAGAAGTTTTTGCTGTTGCTCCGTGTTAAAACTGGAGTACATTTTGATCCACAAATGTAGAACAGCGTCTGTAAGGAGAGTTGTTTTTCAGACATTTAACTCAATATGGGCTGTATTTCCCACAATTCTCTACGAGTTGGGGATGGAAACTTGTTAGCGCTGTAGCACCAGGTTCAATGGTAAGTTTCAATCAGTTTTTAAAGATTTTTGTGATAGAAAAGATAACAATAGTCTTTAATTATATTTATGAATTGTTTTAAAGGGATCCCTGGGTATTAATTTCTAGCGATTATCGTCAATTTGATTTTACGGATACTAATTAAACTAAACTGAGCTAGACAATGACATCTCTGAATTAAATAATGAAATGCCTTTAACTGAAAATTGAATGTTTAATCTTATTATTATACATTACTGACACTCTATCCTCCAATTTGATACTGTTAAGTGATAGAGTGTTAGTAATGTATAATAATAAGATTAAACACTCAATTTTCAGTTAAAGGCATTTCATTATTTAATTCAGAGCACATGAGCAACGCAGAGTCTGAGAACGTGTCCTTCACACAGAAATACTGCTTAAAGTTAAAATATTTCAACTTACTCTAATTGTTTTTCTTTTTCTGTTCTGTAACGATCCGTTAAACTAAATAAAGCGTCCAGAATGAACAGCAGCTTCTGCTAATCAAACAAAAGCTGTACCTTTTATTCGTTAATCGTTTTCACTCTTCAGTAACAATGCTCTTCAGAATCGTATATGGAGGAAAGAAGAAGTTGATTAAAATTGACAACGCTAATTACACTAGTTTAATGAAAGAAGGTAAGTTCTTCATTTATACACTTAGTTAAAAGCTGTTATCTTTGCTGTATTTTAAATTTTACGTTATATCGCTCACTGCGTCTCTGTTCTCTCGTCTCAGTCAAAGTCAAGAATGAATCCTCCATCGAAGGCAAGAATCTGATATTACCCCGGTGTGGAGTGCTGGAGCAGAGATCTCATGATAGACTTCGGAGAGTTATCGACCGAGATTCAGGCAAGTGGTACCCAAAATAGATCCAGGTCTCGTCTGGTACCCAAAATACCCCAAACTCTATTAACAGTCTTGCATCAGCCAAGAAGCTTACGGAGGAAAAAGCCAGAGAAGAGCAGAAGCAGGAGACGAAGTGATGATAAAAAGAGAGTTCATTGAATAGTTTTAGTTGCGTATGTTTCAGTGCTCAGACAACAAACATGTACTGTTAGACCAAAACTGCTTCAAAACAACATCCAATAAACCTTGAGTTTCCACAAACATTCCCTCATATCTCTCATTCATGAAGACAATCCGCCCATGAAACACAGTCATAAGACTAAACTACAACAGAAAATAGTTTAAAAACAACTATAATATATATGACTAATCAATTAATGAATCAATGACCAAGATTCAGGCAAGTGTCTATGATATACAGCACAAATATTCACTCACTCTTTTATAGCAAATCCATATTCTTTTCTTCTAATAAGACACATTAAAGTTTAGGGCTAGTTCACACAAAAATGAAAATTCTGTCATTAATTGGCGTTACTCATTCCAGACCCTTAAGACTTTCATTCATCTTTCAAATGGAATTTCTTGTTTTTTTTTTATCTTATATTTTATAGCGATAAAGCACAAAATTTAGTCACACCGGTAAAAAAAAAAGGTCACAAAATGCAGTCTGGAGCCCTGGTTTAGTGCAGAATTACATCTTTTTAATTATGATAATATAATGAGGTTATTTTAAATACGTTTAAAAGCACACGTTTGTCTCAGAAGTAAAGACTAAGAACTGTTCATGACTAGCATGTAATTCATTAATGGCCAATCCTCCCAGCCGGACACACTATCAGTGCCCTCTGAGCCTGATGACCGAGCTGGACCAAGCTCTGAGAGACCGAGCTTTGGTGAACAGGTCATTGTTACAATTCCTAATTTACTAGCTGAACTGAACAGCACTTTAAAAACAAATAGTGCTTTGAAGTTGGACATTCAGGTCAGTTCTGCGGTCAAATCTAGTTTCTTTCATCTAGTAGCACTAGCAAAGGTGCTTTTCTGTCCTTTGAGAACTGTGAGTGGGCTATTCATGCTCTCATTACTCCAAGGCTTGACTATTGCAATGCACTTTATATAGGGATAAGCCAAGGCTCACTGTCTAGACTTCAGATGGTTCAGAACGCAGCGGCCAGACTCCTGACTGGGGTTAAAAATATGAACACATCACACCGAGGTTACTGTCTTTACACTGGCTGCCAGTCTGCTACAGAATCGACTGTAAGGTTCTTTTAACGGTTTATGAAGCTCCTAACCTTCTTACCTTACTGATCTTTTGTCTGAATATGACCCAGGGAAGTCCTTGAGATCATCAAATCAGGGAATATTAGTGGTGCCCAGAGCAAAACTAGCACTCAGAGGAGACCGGGCATTTGCAGCAGCCGCGCCAAAATCGTGGAATATCCGGCTAGTATCTGGACTGCATGAGACTGAAGTCTTATTTCTTTGAAAGAGCTTTTAATAAATAGTCATGTTATATTTGGCATGTGTACCTTTGTGTGTTCTGTTTTATTTTCTACGGCACATTGGTCAGCAGTTGTTGTTTTAAATGGTGCTTTATAAATAAAGTGATAGTGACATTAATAAACACATGACTACGACAATGTGATTTATTTATAATTTTCATTAGAATAAAGTATATAATATTGCAATGCCTTTATCACTGCTTAGAAGACTATGAAATATTCTGTGTGATTATGAGCGTGGTTTGTGAGTGAACTACGGCTCTGTGCAGTAAATGCTGCTCCCTCTGAAAGCCGTGATGGAGATTCACTGCTGTCAGATCATGCCTCCAAGCCAGATAATTATGATCCAGCCCTGGACGTCACATGCTCTCTGGCACTATTGTGTCATGTTTGGTGAGAGTGCGACATCAGGCCTGAAAGCCCTGGATCTGGAGATGATCTGCTTGCTGTGATATGTGTTCGTATGAGTGTGTAGGTCAGGGTATATTCTGGCAAACTGCGGCACATGCCACCTACCAGCACGCGATGGGGAACTCGCAATGTTCATTCGTGTTTTCCCAGCACGAGACCGGAGAAAGGAATTTAAAGTACGAGGTTGAGAATTGAGAGGCGGGGCAACAGTCAAAACATTTCAAAGTTCATGCAAAAAAATATTAATAGACAAGTTTCAATCAAATATTTATGGTTTATAGCAAAATCCAGTGTTAAAGTAGAGTGTAAACAATCATATTTGGAACATTAGAGTATATCACTCCAATTAAGTATAAATAATCCAAAATAACACCATTTAGTTAATCATTTTTCAACAGCAGATTCGGTGACGTGAACGAATGCTGAACTTGAACTTTAAATGAACTTTTATTCATAAAACAAAAGTTAATGATCATGAATGGTTTCTCACCCACCCACCCGCAATTAATAACATTATTTTTGTGTTATTTGGCTCCCCGACCTGTGGGTTAACCGCGGATAGGCTATAACCGCGAGCCATGTAAATGTGTTGGTCAAGTAATACATTTCTATAATTATTAAAAAATAATACATAATATGGACATAAAAATTATCGAAGTATAATAGTGTCGTATTGGCGCTATCGCACGTCAAGCGGATGTGACGTATATGGCAGTGCGATCGCTTAAACTGGCGCAGTTTCTTCTCGCGATCCTGAAGGCAGTACGAAATGTCTTTGGGAACTTCTTATACATTGAGAAGGGCACTTTGTCTGCAGTACTTTGAGAGGATGACCTTACAGTGGACAACGTTTGATAAGGTTTGATCTCGTTGATCTCCACGGTGCCCTGAGGGGTCGTCTTCGGTGCACTCAGTTTTGTCGTGGCCACGAGATATTGATTTGTGGGAACGTCCCTGCTAACACAGGACGTAACCGTTACGTAACGTATTGGTAATTTTTGGTAATGTCATGATTTACCCAACTGACAACGTAATTACGATGTCGCATGCCAGTAATTTAATTACCATCAAATTGCCAACTCACAACGTTGTCAGTACGTCCTCCTAGCGTCGTGATATTACCAAGCACGTCCCAGATATGTCCTCTATTGGTCATATATTGGTAACAATGACTTACTGGCAACGCCGCATGCATGTAATTTCATGACCATCATTTACACATTAATCTTTATATGCTCTGATTACCAGACTTTGCTATTTAAAAAGCCTATTTAAAACATCAGACACAAGATTGAAAGTTCTCTTAGGATAAAATGTTCTTTTCTCCAAGTCAGAATATGGACGCTTGCTTATATAGTGCAAATAAAGAGATTGCTTATATAGTGCAAATAAAGAGATTGAATTCTGTGCAGTAATATGTAGATTTGTTAGTTTCTCCTCGAGAATGATTTTAAAAATTTATTTCAATCCATAAAACATTTTACAAACGAAGAGTGCCTTAAAACTGTAATTTAATATGTGTTATAATTTGCTTTTAGTATTATTTTAATGTTTATTTAGTTATTTTTATTTTATTTTGTTTACGTTGCTTGGATTTATTGTTAATGTGTTTAACAATGGGAAATGCCTGTTTGTTATTTGAAGGTTTAATAAAGTGATAAAAAAAAAAGAAAAGAAAAAAAAAGCTTAATATAGTGACGTGACATACGTGCGCGCCTCCACTATTGGCCCACATGACACTTTTGAGCTACTTCAGCTGTGTCTGACAAAAAAGAATTCGTTTTTCTGAGGTGAGTCTTAGAATTTATAACAAATAAATAAGTTTGAAATAAAGTTCCTGAACGCGGGAAAGACGCTAAAACCCTTATTGTTGTTGTTGTTGTTGTTGTCGTGTGTAGTGCTGGTGGCCATTGTTACCATGGCAGCGCGGACACATCAGCCACAGCTGCTGCTGGGAGGAGAGGACGCGTCTAGCATTCTCTCCGTTTCTCATCAGTTATACCAAAATAAGTACAACAGCTGCGTCAGATTAGTTAAGCAACATTATCCACAGTCTACTTTAAGTACTTTTGTGAATATTTCTACCTCTGTGATTATGGTATCTTTCCTTAATTATCTGACATGTCTGCTAGCAAATGTTACGCTAGCATAGCATATCTGTTTATATTTATTCTGAGCACTGAACGTCCTGAATGCTTTCATTCATATTTCGCTGTATATCCTATGTTTTTATTAATAATTTGCGTGCATCTTACTGTTCATATTTGTGGGTTTTTCAAAATAAGTGAATTAAATTAGTTTTGAGTCTGTATTCATTATTCACAGCTGTTGAAACAGCCTTCACAGTAGTTTGGGCATATGAGGACATAAATTAGGTTAAACTATTGCATGTCCGCCCATAGAAAATGAGTAATTATAAAAAATTGCCAACTGATTACCAGCACACAACCAGAGCTCTGCACACAACTGGGACTTCCGGCAAGATGGCGCACTGAGTAGTCACATTTATTACGTGCTCTCACATTTAATCCCGAGTTTGTTAAATTTGATAAGTTTTATTTCATTCTCTCAGTTAAACATACCCCAAGCTGTTGAAATCATGATTGATGTGGAGGAACATCGTTACGCTATGGACATAACCGTAGGTTCAAGCAAAAGGGAGCGAGGTACTGACTCTGACCCACCCACACCATGTAAACCCCAGAAAGGTAAAAAACCCAAAAAGCCGACAGAAAATGAGGAAAATGAAGTGTCCAATTTGGCTATATTGGATGCGATCAAAGCACTTGGAACCAAGGTAGATGTTCAGCATGAGGAAATAAGCATGCAAATGAAGCAACACAGTGCGATGATTGCTAGCGTCGCCAAATCCGTCCAAATAAATGCACAGGAGTTAAAAGAATGCAAAGACAAAATCAAAACGATGGAAAAACAAATTGAAACACTCACTGAAGTCAATAATGATCTGAAAGTTTGTGTGTTGGAAGAGGAACGGTACAAAAGAAGGTGGTGTCTTCGCATAAAAGGTCTCAAGGAGAACTCCAGTGAGCATATAAGAGATGATGTGATTCAACTTCTTGGCAAGATAACGCCGGAGTTTGCTGCTAGCATGTCAGAGGCTGTGGATGTCGTGCATCGGGTGGGAAGGAAGGAGGCCAGTCGTCCCAGAGAGGTGATCATTCTCTTCGCCCGCAGGATGGTCCGCGACGAAATATGGAAAAGAACCAAGACGTCTTCGGTATGCAAGGAAGCTGGCATCCGCTTTGCGGAGGATTTGACGAAAGAAGATAGACTCTTAAGACGTGAGTTATGGCCAAGAATCGAACAAGCCAGGAAGGAAGGCAAAGCAGCTGGCTTTAGAGGCCCATTTGGGTACATCGATGGTAAACATATTTCTTGAGTGGGTATTGACTGTTTCTCGATGATACGAGGTGAGATGGACTGATAAGGAAACGGGACTTTGGTTTCTACCTCACAAACTTTACATTTCAGTCTGTGTTGCAATAGACTGCACTCTTTTTTTATGTTAATTTCAATTTATAGTTCCTTTTTTCTTTCATTTGTTCATGTTCACGTTATGACATGTTATTCAGTCATGGGTCAGGTGTCGCTGTTTGCATGAATAAATGCCCTGGTAAAATTATTACTCACAAGGCTGATGTGGATGGTCATTGGCTCGCAGTAGTATTACAATTGGACGAAATATTTTTCATCTTGGTTAATGTGTATGGATATAATGTCCGCTCCCAAAATAAGGATCTTCTGGAGACAGTAACAGATGTCATAAATGACCTAAAAGCTAGATATCCTACAGAATATGTTTTAATTGGTGGCGATTTTAACATGACACCAGACGAATTTATGGATAGACATCCTTCTAAATTTAGTAGTTCTCATATGAACTATATTATTAAGACTTCTGTTTATCAAATTCATTAACAGATATATGGAGAAAATTAAACCCCACTTCCAGACACTTTTCATGGTTCAAACCAAATGCCACTTCAAAATCGAGAATCGATTATTGGCTAGGATCTGATATTCTTTCAAGTTATGCAACTAAATGTAGTATTTCAGGTGCCCCCTTAACAGATCATAGTGTAATCAATCTAATCTTAGAACAAAATAAGAAATCTTCTAAAACTAAAGGGTATTGGAAATTTAATGCAGACTTACTAAATCATAATGACTTTTGTGCGTATATTAAAAAAATAATAGCTGAATTTAAAGTAAAAAGAATGCCGAGTGGTATTAAATGGGAATACTTAAAACATAAATTGAGAGAATATTCAATTACATTTAGTAAAAATCTGATAAAAAAGAAACGAGAAAAAGAATTTCAGTTGATTCAAGAGATTAATAAATGTTGTTGTCAACCTAATATGTCAGAAGAGGAGAGACAAAAACTTAAGCTACACTCCATTTTAGATGAATTTTATATTAAAAAGGCTAAAGGGGCTTATGTGAGATCCAGGGCTAAGTGGCTGGAAGAGGGGGAAAAAAATAGTTCATATTTTGTCAATCTGGAAAAAAGACGTCAAGAAAGAAACTCGATTAATTGTTTAATTGTGAATCAAGTAGAACATTCAGATCATAACACAATAGCAAATGAGGTGTTTAATTTTTACTCTAAATTGTATTCGTCATCATTTTCCCCTAGTAATTCTAATTCTTTTTTTCAGATGATAAAAAATAATATACCATCAATTGATAGTGTATTTAAAGAAGTTTGTGAATCAGAAATAACCGTACAAGAACTTGATGCAGCTGTTAAAAAGAGCAAACCTGGTAAATCACCAGGTCCTGATGGTTTAACCACAGATTTTTATAAATTTTTTTGGGAGGACCTAAAATTTCTTTTGTTGGAAGCTTTACAGGAGTGTATAAGGAATAATGAACTTTTACCAACTATGAAACAAGGTCTTAGAATTTTCTTACCAAAACCAGGTAAAGATAAGAGATTATTAGATAACTTGCACCCCATAACACTTCTAAATACAGATTACAAACTATTTACTATGACTTTGGCTTATAGATTGAAAACTGGATTATCACAAATTATCAATGTGACACAATCAGGGATAGATCAATTCATTATAATATTAGGTTACTTTTTGATTTGATCAAATATAGTCATTTAATTGAAGAACATGGGTTTATTTTATTTTTGGAATTCTGTAAGGCCTTTGACCTGGAAGAGTGGAACACTCTTTTATTTTTCAAACTCTTGAACACTTTGGTTTTGGTCCAAAATGTATAAATATTGTAAGAATGCTATATAAAGACATAAACAGCTCTGTAGCTCTTACTCAAGGTACATGTTCAAGATTCCCGGTCAAAAGAGGTATTAGACAAGGTTGTGGTTGTTCACCTTTACTTTTTATCATGGTTGCAGAAATGTTGTCTATTTTAATCAAAATGGGCAACATATCAGGCATCAACTTGGAAGGGAATCATTTTATTATCAGTCAGTTTGCTGATGATACGACTCTTTTTTAAAGAAATGAGCAGCAAGTTCCCTTAGCACTCCAGTCTATAATGATTTATTGGTCTATTGGCCATACATGATCACCCTAGTATATCATTATATAATGTCCCAGTAAAAATAGATAATAAAAAAACAGATAATTTAGAAAACTTAAATATTGATAAAAATCTAGAGAAATTCAGATTAATAATGAACAGTTGGTTGCAGAGAGACATAACGATCTTTGGTAGAATCTTATTAACGAAAGTAGAAAGCCTTTCTAGATTCATCTATCCATGTTTTTCTTTAGCAGTGTCTGCAAAAAAGATAAAGGCGATAAGTTCAATTTTGATTTTGTATGGAAAATGAAAAGTCATTATATACGTAAAAGTGATATGATTAAAGATTATGAAGAGGGTGGTCTTAAAACAATTGACTTTGATATTATGAATGGGATCATAAAACTTAAGTGGTTACAGTCTTTCATAAACAACGAATCTTCATTTTGGTTTCAGATTCCTACAGTTATATTCAAAAAATGTGGTGGTATTAGTTTTTTGTTACAATGTGATTTTGAATTGTCTAAACTCCCCATAAAACTTTCTGCTTTCCATCAACAAGTACTATTATACTGGAAACTGATTTTTAAACATAATTTTAGCCCACATAACATGTCTATCTGGAATAACAGGTGTATTTTGGTGAATAGAAAATCTATGTTTATTGATGATTGGTGGAAGAAAGGCATATGGTCACTAACACATGTTATGAACGACTTAGGGAATATATTGAGTTATGATGATATTTGTGGTAAATACAATGTAAGTTGCTCCCCTAAAATGTATGATAAAATTATTAAGAGTATACCATTGCAGATGATAAATTTAGTTAAGGAACAAGTAAAATATTCAACAATAACTCCCAAAATGCCTGATCTTATGATAGAAAATGTTAACTTTACTGATAAAAAATGTTCTAACAGATTTTTGAGGAATTGTTTATTACAACGTTGTTTTCCTGGACCAGTAAAGAGATCTTATATATTTTGTCATTTTGATAAGAAAAGAGTGTCTGAAATTAGAACCAATTTTCTTACATTCCCTGTCAACCCTAAATGTAAAGAGGTACACTTTAAAATTATGAATCACATTTATCCTGCAAAAGAATTTTTAAGAGTAAGATTTAATGTTGGGGATTCCAATATATGCCAATTATGCAATCTGGAGATAGAAACAGTTGAACACTTGTTTTTTCAGTGTAATTTGGTACAAACATTCTGGAATGATGCATTCTGTTGGATTAACCAAAGATTACCTGTAAGACTGATCCTCTCGTGGGAAATTGTTAAGTTTGGCTTGTTATTTAAGGACAAAAAGGTATCATATGTAATAAATAATTTGTTGCTTTTGTTAAAATTTTACATTCATAAATGTAAATTTTTCAAAACTCCCCCATGATTAGTGGTGTTTAAAGAGGAATTTGTCATATATTTGGAGACGTTAAGAGGGATGAAAAGTCCCAAAGCAAGATTTTTGTATACTTTATTAGAGGATTTTAGTTTCATAATATGATAACCTCCTACTCCCCTACTAGTTTTTGGCTTTATTTATTTTATGTATTTATTTTTTCTTTCTTTCTTAATATTTTATTATATACTTAATTTGTTATAGATGTACAGAATGTGAATGAAAATTAAGTGTAATCTCAGTCAACATTTGTAAACCTCCTTGTTACAAATGCCTTTCTGTGTTATTGTTCAAAGCATTAATAAAAAAAAAAAGCTCTGCACACAACTATTGATCCACGACAGTCGCAGTTACAAACTGGCAACGTCACAATGTTACGCCGTATATACTTTTGTGGTTGCCACGCCACGACGTAACTTTGGTCACCAGATTACGTTGCAGTTACGTATTTTTTAATATGACGTCATATTAACTCGTGGGAACGTGGTATTATCTCGTGGCCTCGAGTTTAATAAGAGAATCAAGAGACATCATTATTCCATTTTCTTTTTCTCATGTTCTCAAATATTTCTCCTACAGACCAGTAGTACCCCACCCAGCAAAAACACGTTGAAAAGACATCGAAAAGACAACAATGCCAGACGTCTAAACAACGTCAAAATTTGGTAGAAAAGTGAAAGGTGAAAAGACGTCTTTTTCGGGTCGTCGAAAAGATGTCGAAATTACGTCTAAATGTGATTGTAATGTTGAAGTTGAAAAGGCGTCTTTTCAGGCCTAATTCCAACCGTGAATTCATGATTATAATTATATATCATAATAAGACAATTCACAGAAGAGTACCAAAACATTTATTGACACATTAAATATACCTTTCATGTAAAAGAAACACATTGCTGATGACATCTTAAGTCTGAATTTGATCAAACATACCATAAAAACAGTAATTTTGTGAAATATGACTACAAATAATTGTTTTCTATATGAATGCATTGTAAAAATGTAATGCATTCCTGTGAACAAAATTTTCAGCATCATTACTCATGTGTCACATGATCTTCAGAAAGTATTCTAATATACTGATTTACTGCTCATGAAACATTTCTGATTATTATCAATGTGGAAAACAGTTGTGGTGCACAATATTTTTGTGGAAACAGTGATATTTTTCAGACCCTTTTGTGCAGAAAACAAATTAAGACATTTTTAACAGATATCTTGTGTACACACAAAAAAAAACCCAACAACAAAAAAAGTGCAACAGTGCAACCCAACACTGATGCATCATGGTGCTCTCGTGAACATGTTATTTTGTAAATAAAAATGCAATGTTTTTTGGGCACACAAAACATTCACATCACTTCATAAAATTGGGGTTAAACAACTGGAGTCACATAGTTTAATTTAATGATGCCTTTACTACCTTTCTGAGGCTTGAAAGTGGTAGTTACATAAACTGTGAAATGGAGGGGCAGAAATTTCTCTAAAAAGATCAACATTTATGTTTCATAGATGAACAAATGTCTTAGAGGTTTGGAACGACATGAAGGTGAGTGATGGATTTTTGGTTTAACTAACACATTAGATACATCTGTTCCTTCACTGGCACCAGTAGATCTCAGTCTGATCTCTGATCTTCTGGTTCTTCTGCACCTTCCACCATCCCAATCCTGGATTATTGAGCCACGGCAGCCTGGCTGTATTTTCACCAGCATCTAAAGTGAGAAAGAAAACAATAACCCAAATGTAAATGTAAAAATAATAATAAATAAATAATAATAAAAAGCAATGGTTGTCCAAAATGTAAAGTATACATTTGAGTTTTCCCTACTGTTAGGGCATTTCCACCTCAGGGCACAAAAGAGTGGGGACTTGCAGGATAAGAACAATTTTCTAGAATTTTCAACACAGTTTTTTTGTCACTTCCTATACAGGGCTCCAGACTGTTTTGTGAAGAATTTTTCTGCCGGTGCGAGTAAATTTTATGAGCGATCGCACTGGCACAACCTCATAAGCGCTGCTATTTCTGTTACATACGAGAATCATTAAACAGCAAGCGAAACAAAAGCTAGTGAAACCGCGCTACTCGTTTGAGCTGTGCAGCACAGACTGTTTATCAGCTCGGATCAGCGCAGAGCAAACAAACTTCTCCGAGCTCAGAACAGGTTTACTCAGGAAGCAGTGTTGATTTCGTGTTACTGCACAGTGCTGCGAGATCCAGTGAGAAGCACTTGAATTTGCTGCAGAATGAATAAGGTTGCCGTGAGCTCTAGTGAGAAGCATTCAAATTCTGCACAGAAATCTGTTATAAACAGGTCAAACAGCGCTGACATATAACCAGAAGTAACGCTAACTATAACCATGGTGTTGTGGCAGAAATAGTTGAATTTCATTACATTATGCATTTCAGGGTTTGTACAACCTTTTGAGAGAGAAATTCAAGCACTTTTTAAGTATTTCACACAACTATTTACAGCACTTTAAAACTCTAAAAAGGATATAATTTGATTGTTATTTTTAAAGGGATGACCAAAATATACTTTGTGGTAAACAAACACTTTTGTAAAATTAAAAAAAGGGGCATAACCAGTAGATGGCAGTAGAGGAACACTTATAGGCTTATTAGTCATTCATTTCTACTTTTTACTTTATATTTTGAAATTATAAAATCACTGTTATAAAATTTTAAATCATAAAGAAATCAAATTTTGTAAAAGTTTTGCTCTTTTTTGTGTATGAAGAAAGAAAAGTCACAAAGTGCCTTGAAAAACACAAACTTCTCTTTGACTGAATCACACAAAGCAAGAGAGCTCCTTTTATAATCACTGAAGTTGTTGGTCAGTTCCATATAATACTACAGAAGAATAATGGTACATTTAATAGACCCTTTTAGGGCCGACGTCACAGTTACGTCACAGCGCTAGCTGGAGGCAAAACAAAGGGAAAACTGGAGGCGGCAAATTCAAACCAGCTGTCACGAATCTGGTCCGTGCACTTCTGGACAATCACCACCAGAGGTCACCCACTCACTGCATTGACTCTTGCACCACATTACTGTTGCCATTCACCATCGGACTGCATTTCCCATCATCCAGTGCACTGACGACACACACAGCTGATTTCACTGATCACCCAATCACACACGCTACTTAAGCCATGGACTTCCTCTGTCTTATCGCCGAGTATTGATCTGCGTTTAGCTCTCTCTTAGCGCTAGCTGCTTTACCGTGCCATTCCGTGTTTCTGTTCAGTTCCAGTAATTGTATTGCGTTTATCACTCTTCTAGCGATAGCTACATTTACTGAGCCCTCTCTGTTTTCATAGTCTTGCCTTGCCTTGTTAGTTTTTCCTGTGTTTTATTATTTCCCGTGTTTCCTGGATTTACCCCTAGCCTAGCCCTTTGGACACTGTTTTCCTCTCATTGGATTATTGCTCGTTCTCCTGGATTATCTCTCTGCCTCGCCCTTGTTGGATATTGTCTGCCGATCGTCGACCCACACTTGCTCTATGGATTGCTCTGTGTCTTGCCCCTGCCATACCTGTTTGCTGTTGACTGACCCTGCCTGTATATGACTATGTTTTGGAATAAAAGCTTGCAGTTGGATCCGCACGTCTCACGTCTTGTTCGCCCCGTTACCGAATACTCGGCCAAACAAGGATCCAGCAGCTTTTTTGAGGAACATTGGCCAGGTATGGATACGGCAAGGATTTTGTTAAACCTTAAACAAGACTCGCGATCGCTGGAGAACTATATCCGCAAATTTTTAGCCATTGCAAACTACTCTGATCTACCGGACTGTTTGTTAATAGAGTTTTTTTGTGATGGCATTAATCAACCACTGCAATCTGAGCTTAGACGCGAGGGTCCGCGTTCATCACTCGCTCAGTTTATGGACTTTGCTTTGCTGTCTGTTGGCTCTTTGTTTACTGTGGGTGTTGCAGAGGAAGAACGCGACACTGCATTTATGACTGAGATAGCAGCTACGTTAGAGCACGCTCACAAAATGGCGGCGACAGCGGATCCCGTTCACAAAATGGCGGCCACAACAACACCCCGTCATGTCATTGCTGCCGCCTCAGAACCCATTAACATCGCGGCTGTTGCATCAGAGCCTGTGTATGTCTCGTATGATCTGCCAGAGTTCGGTCAAGTCACCGCTGATCTTAAAGATCTAAGTAAAGTCACAGTTGATCGTCATGAGTCAAGCCAAGCCACAGTTGATCTTCATGAGTCAAGCCAAGCCACAGTTGATCTTCGAGAGTCACACCTCGCCACAGCTCCTCAGCCAGAGTCACACCACGTCTCAGCTCCTCAGCCAGAGTCTCACCACGTCTCCGCTGATCTGCCAGAGTCTCACCACGTCTCAGCGGATCTGCCAGAGTTTCTTCACATCACCGCTAACCATCCCGAACCACATCTTGTCACCACTGATCATCCAGAGTCTTGTAAGATCCTGCCCATCACACCCAGATATTCAAGGTCAGTGCTTCGATTTCCCAGTCTGGTTTCCAGTGTGAGGGATGCACCGCTGGTGTCTGCACGCGCAGCTGGTATCCCCAAACCCACTCACTCAAGCCCTCCTGTTCCTGAACTAATTCTCCTGTCCGAAGCGCTTCCCAGGATGGGGATCGCTTTATGTTGCGTTTGGGCCGCATACACCACCTCAGAACTGCCCCAGGCGATGGCACCCGCTGCAGCTTCTCCAGAGGTGGCGGCACATGCTGCAGAACCTCCCGAAGCGGTGGTGCTCGCTTCAGCCCCTTGTAAGGTGGTGGCGCCCAGCAATGTACTCTCAGCCTGTCATGTTGCGGTCAAAGAGACCGTTACTGAACTCTACCTACCTCCTGATGTTACCACTGTAGAACCTCCAGAGGTGGCGGCGTTTGCTGCAGAACCTCCAGAGGTGTCAGTGGTATCCTCCTGTGAATCCTTGTCCTGCCCTGTCACGGCTATGGAGGCCGTCTGTGAATCCTTGTCCTGCCCTGTCACGGCTATGAAGGCCGACTGTGAATCCCTGTCCTGCCCAGTCACGGCCACGGAGGCCGCCTTTGAACATTTGCCCTGCTCTGAACCTACTAGTGTGTCTGAATTGGAACTGTCTATCTTGCCTGTGACTGCCAGGGAAACTTTAAATGAATTATCTGTATGTCCTGTTCCCATTCTTGAGTCTAACACTGAACGCTTTGTCTGTCCGACCCCTCTAAAGAAAACTAATACAGAAATTTCAGCCCTGTTAGTCACAGCTCAAAGACCCGCCTTTACACCCCAGGACTTGCATATTAACTCTGTCACTACCATAGAGACTATAAATGAACTGTCATGTCCAGTTTCAGTCAGTGAGCCCTTTGAGTGTTTTGTGTTCTCTGCCATGGCCCCTGAGACTATGAATGTTCTGCCTGTGTTGTCTGTCTCTGCTCTCCCTGTGTTGTCTGCCTCTGTTCCCCCCAGATCTC